>ML817965.1:0-83414 GCA_009831015.1 Picea engelmannii
CCCTCCTGGTAATCCAGAAGGCAACACAACAATCGGAAGGTACTGTGCAGTCTCACCGGAGATAGATTTAAATGGGTGACTGTAAGACTTAGGTGTTTACAGCCTAGGACAGAGTAGGGGATAAGGGTTTCTTGATTAAATTGAGGTACCGTGAGCTGTAAGGTAAACTATTTATCCCTTGAAGTCACATACGTATATTTCATAATCTAATTCTAGCAGAGTATAAATGGATTCATAACAATGTGTAAACTCATCCATCAAGATTAACCATTAATTGATGAAATAAAGAAGATGCATGCATACATTCAACATATTACATGAGTATTACCGTGGTTCACTCCCCCCTGGGCTATGTCCACAAAGATTTGTCTCTTGGCTCTTTTATTATGGCGGTTCTGCATTCCTGGCGCCATGCGCTTACAATTACAATTCTCCACAAAACTGGGTAAGATCTATGTGAGGCGAACTAGATCGCACCAGGCTCTACATCCCGCGGTCTAATCCTCAGATCTACCTTCCCTCGTATCTTCTTTGCTCAACAGCTTACAAAATTAGTTCATATAACTAAAAACATTACATATCGCTTACGCTCTTGCGTGATTATAGTCTCAGCCTTAGTAGATTAATGTGGCAAACTTTTAGCAACTTTCAATGGTTGAGTAGTGAGTTATTAATGAAAATGTGTTAGGGTTTCTGCAGCCCTAATGGTTGTATATGAAATGTTATAACAGTAGAAATAAATACTTATCAAATTGAGACTCCCTAGTGTCTCAACCAAGCATATAAACCATATAATTGAATCCAAATTAGACAATCTCAAAAGAATGACTTTTCACATTTACCGAGGCAAGTATTTTATATATCCAATGCAAAAATCAGGTTAGTGCCTTTAATATTTGGGTGAATGGGGTATTTAAATACAATTTGTATAAACAATATCCCTAGGTGTGTAAATCCTCTTACTCCCTAGGGTATGTTAATCAAACTAGGGTAAAATCTAGGAGGGTATACACACTTGTATTTATCCTATCAACCCTTGCAAAATGACTTGTGAAATTAAAAAATTAGATGAAGCTTACTGGAGGGTGTATCCAACATACTCATCTTAGGGTTTCAACCAACAATAACCAAGAAATATCAAGAAATAGCAAACAAATGCAAACTTTTCCTTACCAATTCCAAGGAAAAGAGAGATCAAACCCTAGTTCACCAAGAAAATTACCGTCCAATAGCAAGAAAGGAAGCCTCCAAGAGGTGTGCACCACCTTAGCTCATCCAATCACCAAGAGATAACACCAAAAATCATTTGAACAAGAGATAAACACCAAGAATCCTCAACTATAGTGAAAATTGCAGCCAAGTACTTCTCACACTGGGAGAGTTATGATATGGAATGAGATTCAAATGATCTCTATTTATACAAAAAGTCTTAAACATAGTTTTTCCACATAATTTAGGGTAAAAAAAAAAGGGGGGGCAACGACCTTTATTTTTCCCCTTTACACAAAAATATTATAAATTTTTACTTTTTCACATGAAAGAAAACCCTAAAATATGACATCACCCTCTAAGGGTGACATTTTGAGCCTTTAAGCAAGTTGTTGGAGGAGTAAGTTGAATTTTTTGGGGATCATAGAGCCTCCCTCTCATGCACTATATCCTCCTCCCACCAATTCATGCCAAGTGTCAACAAATAACAACTTCAACACCAAAACCCTAGCCTTAATGATGACGTCAACTCCTCAAGGATGGCGTTTTTTCCTTTCCAAGAAAACCATTTGGCATGTGAGGGATAGGAAAGGTCCTCCAAGGTGTCCAATATGCTTCCAAAGGAAATTCATCATGATTCGGCATGTGGTCCGTTGGCATCCAACTTGTGGGCTTCAAGCCCCATGGAAGCCAAAGCTAGGCTTTTTCCTCCAAAATTGTCCACCGGCTAGGTCCTAGAAATACAAATGGATACACCCTCCAATGATCTCAAATCAAATCATCATGATGAGTAAATCAAATCAATAAAATATCCATCTAAGAATGTACATCCAAACTAACTCATCAAAATAAACTAATGCTCAAAGACCTTATGCAATTTACCAAGTTTGAGTATGGGAGGGTTGACAAAACGACCTATGGGTGAATTACCCCTGAAGTTTAGGGTTGTTTGTTGAGGGGAACTCCTTCTAATTCATATGGATGATGTGTTTTGGGTGAGGAGAAGAATTTTGGGCATGGATTTCATGACATAAAATGGGTTGTAGTGTCTCACTTATGGGTTCCTTTGTAGAGGGTGTGTTGCACCTTCGTTTTTCAATGCATCCTTTTTCCAAGCCCATTCATTGCCATTAATTAGTTAATAGTCCAAAAACTTGGGTATTACCTATTGGTGAATTGATTATCTTGGGAGTCAATATGAAAAGGCCAATTGAATCTAGATTTACACAGAGTGCCATATGCAAGGAAATAAAGGGACATCGCTTGAGTGTTCACACCTCAACAAGTGGGGACATTTATGTAATGTTATTTTTCTTTGGAAGGTCTTTGATTTTTAGGAGAACGATTTCATTTCTGTCAAGACCTATTTGGGAGAGAATGTGGAATGCTCATAATCAATATTTTATCTTTTTCCAGCCACAAGCCTCCAGGCCGTTAATACTCCTGAAAAACCAAAAAGGTGAGGGTATGAGGGGATGAAGTATGGAAAGTGGAAAGTATGGTAGGGACTGGCACAATGACTTGTCCAAAGGACCTCCTAGTATCATACATATTCCTAAGGGTGACCCACTTACTAGGGCATAATTTCAACCACCAAGGTGAAACAAGGAAAAGAGCATAATGTCCAAGCAATTGTCACATAGTCAAAAGCAATAATAGATGTAACAAACTCAAATGCCTCAAATATTGAAATGAAACTCACCATAATACCTTAATTGTACCTCATGGATTAAGACCCAATGTCTTCCAGAGGCCAGCTGATGTGGTGGATGTCGTCATGATCAACCTGGAGCAGTGGTGGTGAGGTGGGTCTCCATCTTTGCAAGTGGACACTGCTGGTCAAGTTGTATCTCGGGCCTCTAGAAATCATCTCCTTAGTTATCCCAAAAAATGGGGATAACAACACTGATGTCATAGATACCTTCTATGAAAACCTAAAATCTGCTTCCACCACCCCTCTATTTGGTCTAGTACAACAGTCCACAAGGTCTACCGAACTAGGGACAACAATGTTACTCTACAACTTGAAAGAAATGTATGGTATTTCAGATGTGTGTTTCACAGCCCTTTTGAGGTAACTAACCATTAAGTCCCCTAAATTTTTAAGGAATCTTGTCACACAATGAAGGAACAAAAGGGTTGATTTTATTCATGCTTAATTACAATGTAAATTTCTATTGCCCACTAATTGTAGGTTATTCAAAAACAAGGTACTTTCGAGCAATAATTGCTTGCTCGATAGTTTCGCAAAGGCAAAGAAAATGTCAAAAATTTTGGGTGTTGAGTACACACCATACCATGCTTGTCCAAATTATTGTATTCGATATATAAATGAATATACAGACAAAGACATATGTCCAGAATGTGGGCATGACATGTACCATAAATAAAAAAACAAGGGTAAGGGACATGGTCCTCCTCATAAGATATTGAGGCACATGCCTATAGCTCCAAGGATTCAAAGGATCTTTCATTGAAAACAATTAGCCACGTTACAGGGGTGGAATTATGCACATAGAAGTGATTCATGAGTTATGTGAATCCCATTAGATTCAATAGCGATGAAGCATATAGAGGATACATGGTTTGATAAATTCAAGGATGAAGTATGGAGTCTCCGATTGAGCATAGCTATGGATGGCGTTAAACTGTATTCCCTCCAAAACACCAATTATTTGTTTGGCTAGTGGTAGTGATCAATAAAAACATCCCCCCATGGTTTTCCGTGAAGAATGAATATCTTATTTTCGATCTTATAGTCATGGGTAGAAGACAAGTGAAGAGAATGTATGTCTACCTACAACCATTGATTGATGAATTTAAGAAATTATGGGAAGGGAGACATGTATATGATGTATCAATACCCATCCCAATGGAGAGGTCTTTTATGTTGTATGGCGTATGTGCGTACACCACACACGATTACCCGGGACTAGGAGTTTTCTTCGGTAAGCATGTTCATTGATTTGTTTATATCTGTAATTTTGTTTGGCATACTTCATTTGGAGAAACTATTTTTTTGACACTAATATGATATGTATACATTAACATCGCAGGTGTTGTAACAAAAGTGTATCATGGATGTAAATGTTTTGGACCTCCTATAAAGGTTAGGTGGTCCAATGACCTACGAAAGCTGGTGTACGATTGTTCAAGGGTATTCCTCCCAGAATACCACCCTTATAGAAGAGTTGCATAAACTTTCAATGGTAAACCAGGGATAACACAGAGAGATGAAATAATGACACTGATAGATTGAAACATGGCATATGACATAGAGAAGTAGAAGGAAATGGTAGAATACTTTGATTCAAATGAGGAACCTTATGTTCAATGATCATGAATCTTTTGACACCTATGTTGAGAAAATTCCCATTGAGATGAAAAGGAAATTTGTATTTTATGAGATTCTATATTGAGAGAATATTAAGATTGGCCACTTAATAGATCCCATGCATATATTAAAAAATGTTTCATCTTCTTTATGGAGGCACATATCATGGAATAAAACAAACACAATGGCTATCAGGAGAGATCTTATTATTTCAAATACTAAAAAGAGACACTGGCCAAGAAACGAAACTAGAGGAGAGGCTAGTCCCTCTTGGTATTTTAAAGAAGGTGATGTTCCATGGATTTTGAAGAAAGATGATCTTTCTATGGTGAAGGATGATATATTGGGTGTGAAGGCACCTTATTTATATGGTTCAACTCTAGGACATTGCGTCATTGTAGATGGTAATTTGTTGGGGTTGAAATCATGTGACCATATGAACCTTCTAAGGGTGTGTATGTTGAATACATGATTCTCCTAGTTTTATACCGATCTCGGTAAAAATATGCTATGCACTCACAGTTTTATGGAAATTAATTATGTGTGTGTCTATTTTGTAGTGTCATTATCCTTTTTTCGTGCATGGTTGTGTGAACCATGACTTCCCCTAGGACCTATGACATTCCATATCAAAATTATCTAAATTTGTACGTTGGGTCACATCAAGGGAGATTCATATGGCTATCATTCCATGGTGGCGCCAAGAGATAGATGAGATTGTTTGCATGTTTGAGAAGGAACTGCCCACGAGTTTTATGGACTTGCAAGTCCATCTTCTAATTCACCTAACTAATGAGGTTGAATTAGTTGGGGTGCTCTCGTGTTGTTGGATGTTCTTCTTAGATAGGTACATGAAAACATTGAAGGGGTTTGTTCGAAAAAGTGAAAAACTAGAGGGCTCTATGGCAGAGGGGGTACCTAGTATACAAGTCATTCTATTATGTGAGTGAGTACATCAAGAAAATTGACAACACAGAAGGGGCAGTCATTTGGGAAAACCATCAAGATGAGGACAAAAGGGAAGGGGAGCTACTCCAAATGAACGAAAAAAGGTGCTTGATAAAGAGTAAGTCAGTTATATTTTTTCAATTTAGTATAGAGGAATTGTTTACATTGAATCTGATGATATATTTTTCATCCTATGCTATTTGTTTTGAATTCTTTTATACATTAGCAAATTTAGAATTTTTGATGCTATCAATAAATTCATTCTTTGACCCGTATGGGGTGACAAGTGGCGAAGGAGTGCCAACTGTCCCCACACTCAGCCAAGGGTTAAATGCTGGGCGTGGCAACCACATCACCCGCATTACGGATGGAGGACTGCATTAACACCAGTTCTGCAATGGGAGGACTCCTCCCTCGAGCGAGTATTTACGAGTCAAGCAAGCGCGCTGTTAAAGGTGGTAATGGGAGTTGGAAGCTGGATTATGAGTTTTTTCTTGCTCCGGTCTTGGCTCTGCTATGCATCTGGAGGCTCTGGATAGCTGATGCACGTGGCTCTGCTTTCAATTCGCCTATGCCCTCGCCCCAGTCTGTGTGTATTTCCTGGACTGCGCTCAGCAACATGCTGAGGAAACGAGGAACGCCTCGCCGTGGGGCTGCTTGGTATGCCCGCAAGGAGCAGCGACAGCGAAGAGAAGATCTTGAACAGGCTATTGTCGTGGCTACTTCTCTGTTGAGGAAGAAGGCTCGAGCCGAGGAGCGAGCCTTGCTCTCCACCATCGCCGAGGAAGAAATGGGTTGCAGCAGCATGGATATAGCCACGCTGGAGGGTGGCACTGAGCAATTGTACCTGGCTTGCATTGTCGAAGAGGACCTGACTCTGGAGGACCTGCCACCAATGGAGATGAAGAGCGACTTAGGGAGGTTTAGCAGTGAGGACCGCAAACTCAATTCGGGAGTGGAAGCCGACATTCCGGGCTGCATTGTGGAAGAGGTCCCCTGGCCGGAATTGGAGGTTGAGTTCGATGCTGGAGGCGAGACGACAAAGGAAGGTCGAGGTAGTGGGCAGAATGAAGCGTGGCGAAGTTCGCCCGACGAGGGAGGTGGTGGCATGCATGGCCTGCTCCTCCGTGAGGAGCACCTGTCCTTGGTGTTTGAGCTCCGAGGCCACATGGCTGACCTGGAGCATCGGGCATACATCATGGGCCAGCGCTTGGACGTGTTTCTCGATGCCTACTCTGACGCTCCAGCTCGGCGGAAGTGTCCCCTTTGCGCACAATCTTTTGCCATCCCGGCTGGCTCCACGCGGAAGACAAATAGAGATGATAGGTCACCAAGGTCCTAGACTTCTCATGTTTTATGGCTTTTAGTTTTATGCTACTGTTTATGCTCCTGTTTTATGCTACGTTTTCTCAGACTTTGGGCACCTGTCCTAGTTTCCTCCGGGCAGGACAGGTGTCAATAGCTTATAGCTGTTTATACCCTGTTTCTATGCTGGTTTCCGGTTTCCGGCAACATTTTGGATGATTCAGACTTTTGACTATGTACATTTTGATACAATTTTTTGGTAATATACTATAGCAGGCTCCCCCCCTTTTTTATTGAAAAAAAAAAAAAAAAAATCATTCTTTGAGTTCATAATATATATTTGATCTCATGTTATTCGTTTTGAATTTTTGTATACATCAACGAATTTTGAAATGGATGCCATCAATAAATTTGATCTTTACAACACAAAGGAAAAACAACAATGGGTCGCATTATATGAAGATAAAAGAAGGAAATGGGATAGTGACAGGGAAACATTTATATGGTTGAATGGTAGAAGCATGCCTTATCCTGATCATTTAAAAGAAAATATGCCAAAAATATGTCCCAATAGTTGGGTAGCTGACCATATACAACAGAAATATGCGATATCCGGTCATAACTCATGTGGAGAAGATTTGGATGCACTAAACATAGGGATCAAGTGCAACAACTCTGTAATAACCTCTCTGAGTACCAAATTCTATTTATAATATTGCACATTTGAATTGTAACATGTATTATGGTTTTATTAATGCTTTGGTTATTAACCATACGACACCGACCTTTGTTCGCATTTTTACAGGTGAAATTCTTCCCATCTATGTGGGCATATGGACATTATTTTCGCACTGAGTATGTTGATGAAGGCCACATCACACAAGATTGTGGAGAGGAGGTCGAGTTACCAATCTAGTCGTACTAGCCACCATGATGAAAACTTGATAGAGGGGAAGTTAGGTTACATTGGAAAGATACACGAGATCATGGAAGTGGACATATCATTGTTTCAATGTGTTATTTTTTGTTGCAAGTGGTGGGATATATTTGATTGAATAAATGTAAAGGAAGATTGTGATAGTGGGATAATATGTATTAACTCTAAAAAAATGTGGGTTGAAAGTAAGGAGCCTTATGTTTTCGTAAAACATTGCAACCAAGTTTACCTAGATGTGTTGGATGAGGATTGGTGGTTCATACTGAGACATGATCCGATATCTAAACATCTTTTTGAGAACACCAATGTTACAATGCCAAGCGAGGAAGATAATCAGGGTGATGGCAAAGAATATTGATTTCATGTAAATGATGTGTTTGGACATTTATATTGTGGATGTGTCATTTATTATGGGTATCTATAATGGACAATTATGTTTTTCTTTCCTTCCTTTTATAATTATGTTGGATATAAAAAGTTGACAACCTTTTACAAGCACCATATTGAAAATACATTAAATAGACGTTGAAGCATAACATTTATTTTTGATATATTTTCCTTGTCATATTTATTGTTTATTATAGCAAATTTATGTTGTATTGTATTAAAATATGTTTATGTTAAACTTTGAATTATTAAGCACTGATTAATATATCACAAAGTTGGTGGCATACAATAGTGAAGATTTGTTTCAAATTATACTTTATTTAACAAAAAATGAATATATTAAAAAATATTCAAACCTCAAAAATATTATTGTTTTAGAAAATCAAAATTCAAATAAATATATACTTATTTTGATGGAGATTCTAAGGACAATTCCGAAAAAATAACTTTGTGCAACATCTACAGTACTTGTGGTGTACTTGGAATTACCAACTTTGATGGCATTCCCCACCTCAAATAGTGCAACTATCATGGCCTTCACCTATTCCACTCCATCCTTTAGTTTTATAATCATATAAACTTATATTAATATTTTTTTCAAATTATCCTTGAAATAAGTGTCAATAGAGGAAGGACATGGAAATTATAAAGGATTCTTTTTGTAGATCCTAGTGAGAATTAAGGAAATTTTTAATGATCCATACTTATCTAAAATTATAGAATCCTTTGTCAATTTTTTTTCACAGAATCTGGTGGATTTTATTCATTAAAAGGGCATGGTTGAAACCAATTAGTACATGTCATAGCAAAATTCTAGCTCTGGAAAATATTTTAACAACCAAAATTTAGTCCTTCTACTATGCCATATCCATAATCTAAAACTACTGATATTTTGTACTGCATATATTCAGTAAAATATATCATTTTATATAAACTGAAAAACATAACATACTAAAAATATTGAAGCTTAAGTATGTCCACTGTCATTGTCTAACTTTTCCATGTCCTCAACAGGCTTAGCTGGAACATTTAAGTCTGTAATGTGCATCGTCTCTGGAACTACCATACCATCTACTGTCTTTCCAGGGAGATAAATACCATAAGCCACATCCCTCTATGACAATTTATGCTTCAATGATTCTTGTTGACTACTCATCCAATTCATCCTATAATTGGCCAATCATTATTCTATGCTGAACCAAAGTGTACAAAGAAAATGAAAGAGTTGAACCGAGGGAATTGACTTGAATGACTAGTTGTTGTCTCTCCTCAAACTCAGTTACCTCCACATCCTCCATGTCCTTCCAACCATTGGTCTTTGTATCCATATTGTTCCAATTTCCCAAATTGGCCAGCAAATGAGCACATAGAACACCTAAAAATGAAAGTGTGGGTTCTCTTTGAATATATTCCAAGAAAGGTCCACTTCCTTCATTCAAGGATTTATTAGAAATATTCACTAGGTTTGGGAGAAAAAAAAAACCTAAAGCACGATCAACCTTCAGAAAAATGAGTTGCACCAAGGGAGCTACCAAGAACTGACTTCCCAACAGAGTCAAGCCAAAGGCAATGTGCACCAAACAAACCCCCAATCTAACCTCCAGAAAGCCAAGACACAGAGTTCCCAACGAAACTTCACCTCATTCATTAATAGAAAAATAATCAATCCTTGAATGAGTTATACAAGCACTTTGTACCTTCGAATTCATATCTTGATAACATCCCACAAGGTGACCATGCGAAATCAGAATTTTGTTGATGGTGCCTCCCAAATTTGGCCTTTGAAACTGTACTTTCCTTTATATTCCACAAACACCCACAATTTTCTCACGAGAGTCAGATCCAATGAGTTGGGAATGGAAATAGGCGAGGAGCGTACCGTCTTCTTATTGCGGCAATAACACCCATGAGATAGCAATGATCTCCCACTATATTTTATTAATACTCTCTAGTGAATGAACTTCCCGACATGACCATCTAATAGAATATACATGTTACCACGACACATAATAAAGGATCATTCCATGCATCAAAGGTGGGCCCTACCCATGTGCAATGTCATAGCTACAAGGGGGTTAACTATATTCTCTACTCCTTCAACCCTCACAAGACTAAGGGCCAAACCGATGGCTTTGTTAGACAATGCATCTTCTTGTGAGTTACAATGACAATAGATATGATAGAATTAGACCTTGAGACCAAGCAAGGAGTTCCTTATATGCTCAATCAGGTTTTTTAATCTTGTGTATTTGGAGGAGGAGCCTAACGCAAAGTATCTAATTATGTTTTTGGAATCTCTGACAATGTTAAATTCATAGATTTGCCTCTACTTTTCCAACTGAACCCCTTCATATATCACATATGATTCAACCTTGTTATTGTAGGTGATGTCAATATTCCAATAATAGTTCAGTTCACAGTTTCCTCTAGGGTCATAAAGTACCCCTCCCACACCTACCTCCCTGGATTTCCTTTTGATGCTCCATCAAAACATAAAGTATAACTAGATTGAGAAGACAACCAAGATTGAAAGTCCAATGAAGAGGAATGAATATGCCAACCTAATATTTGATGAATCTTGACCTAAATTTTGAAATTTATATTAAGTTGTGACATCCAATATTCTTCAGCTTGATCCAAGGTTTGTTGTTCATCCATCTAGATTCTTTTTTAATTGAATTATTCCACCATTAACCCCATGGATCACACTGCCACAAATATTGGCAAGGAACATTTATTTTTTAAGATAACTTTGTTTCTAACAAGCCATATTTGTCAACAAACATATTTAGGAGAATCCTTCCACACCCTTTGAAACAATGCCTTACCCCAGAAGGATCCCCTATAGTGTCTCCCCCACTTTCCCAACAAAGTTTTGGGATTGGAAGGCCATTTTATCAAGTGTAATAACTCCTCATATAACAAATTCCAAACATGTTTTGAATAAACACAATCCAAAAATAGATGCCAATATGTCTCCATGTTCTTCTCACATAGAGCACATCAAAAGGGCCCCTAGAACCCTATTTTGGTCAAATTCCCCCCGTAAGAAGCTTACCTTGAGCGAGAATGCAACAAAAAATATGATTTTTGGTAGCCCATCATTATTCCAAACATTCCTCCACATAGTAGATTTTTCTATAGTAGAATTTTGCAGCAATAGAACCATGTATCCTTCCTTGAATGAATAACCAACTTCTCCCCAACCTTTGCAACCCTATGCTTACAAGTGAACCAGAGAAGCCCCTTTAAGAGAAAGAAGAATATTCTTAGCATGATGGCCAAGGTGTGGAGGAATATTTCTGAGTTTCCAATCCTAACAATCCCCATTTGAACTCCAAAGAGAGATGTTAAATAACTTGAACTTGTGCTGAGTGAACAACCACCTCCTTATAGTTTCAAGGGAGGAATCCTGAAAGAGGGGTTTCAAACCAAGAATCCCATCGTTCTAGATGTCAATATACTTCCCATTTCCTGGTAAACAAAAGTGCAAGAGTTACAGAAGGGGAGAGGAGGCCTAGAGAAGCTTCCATATTTGTGATCTCACCTACTTTCTAAGAGGAGAATATAGACATATTCTCCTATTCCCTTCAAAGTATTTCTTCATCAAGGATTTTTTCCACCATTCATTTTTCCCCATTACCATTCTCCATAACAATTTTTTTCCTAGGGTAATGTTTACCAATTCAGTATCTCTGATCCCAAGTCCCCTGTGATCCTTAGGGGACCTGACTAGATTCCAATTTGCCAAATGTAATTGATTAGTGTTTTATTTTCCTCCCCGCCATAAGAATTTTTGAATATCCGTGGTGTGAGATTTTTTAATTGTCATAGGAGCTAAGAGAGATGAAAAATGATATATAGGAAATGATGACAACATAGATTTGATGAGCACTAATATAGCTGTCGGGTTCAACCAGTAAGCGCCCCAGATTTCAAAATTTTCTTTAATTTTATGCAAGATAATATGCTAGGATTCACTTGGCAGTGATTTCAAACAGATTAGCATGCCCAAATATTTGAAAGATTTCTAATTGCCAGAAATTGGAAATTGAAGGATATGAGCAATACCTATTAAAGAAGGAGCATTTATATTCCAAACGTATATTTGACTCTTATTTTTATTTATGAGACCTCTATATATTTGAGTAAACTATTCCAACACTAGTTTAAAATTCTTAGAAATAATTCTAGAGGCTCCTCCCACCAACAAGGCATCATCAACAAATTGTGAATGATTAATTCTTTTCACCCCCCTAGCTATGCACAACCCTAGGATTTCTCCTGATATCCTCTCCCATTCTAGCGTTATATTGAGTGATTCAACCATAATAACATATATTAAGGGGGAAAGAGGACATCCTTGTAACAACCCCCTAGCATCCTTGAAGAAAGGAGCAATCTGTTGGAACGCTGAGAGGGGGGGGGGTGAATCAGTTGTTACCATGCTCAAAAAATTATGCCCATTTTAAACTCTTTACAGAACACTCAATGATGATCACAATAATGCAGGGAAGTAAGAAATAGAATATTCAACATCAATCACACACATGAAATATACAGAGACAAATATTTCCTGAGGAAACCCATAAAGGGAAAAAACCTCTTCTTCTTGATATGATAAGTAGTCTTTATTTTCTGTACATTATCATTCTTATGAGCTCCAACTCCTTTTGAGGTTACCACCTCTATTTTACAAGCAAAAACTTGTTGACATAACCAACTCTTTGGTTTCTCTAGCACCCACTAGAAGGAAGCACCAACTCTCTGAGTGTTCCAACACCAACTGGATGGAAGCACCAACTTCCAGTGACACAGGAACCAACTTGTATAACAGAGAACAATAGTTCTCCCTTGAACCACCCTTCCACCCTGGTTTTTCTGGTTGCAACCAGATGGAATCTACAACTCCCTCTGTTCAAGCACCCACTTGAAACTCTGAGGACAATAGTCCTCCCTAGCATCTCCCTACCACCCTGATTATAAAAACTTCGTCACTGAAACTTATTACAGTGATACAGTGTTTATCAATAGCTTACCAGTCTCATCATTGTTCTGCTACACTGCTCTTCTCTACCTGCATCAGTGTCTTCTTTCTCACATTCTTCTTGAGATTTTTGTTCTTCTTCTCTATCTTTGCATGCACACCTCGAATTTCTCTTCCTCTCTCAGATATGCATTTTTGTTCTATGTTTTTCTTCTGCGCTTTATGCTCTGTGCAACATTTTCATTCTATGTGCTACGCCTCTTCTGTGTGTTTCAACTGCTACTCACAACATGCTTTTACTCGCATGAATATCTCTCAGTAGAAGAAACTGTATCTTCTTTTTTATGCATTTATTTATCATGCCAAGTCCTCTGTTTGATCATCCACCTAACTCTTCTTCCTCTTAGGCGATTATGTTGAGTATGTTCTTCATCAATGGCCGTTATCCTTAGATTCTTTGTCTTCTCTGGCAGCTACAGTCTTCGATGATTTTCCATCTGTCAATCGTCTCTATGATGAGTCTTCATTCCATTGGAAGTTACCTCGAGACTCTTCATCTCCTCTGGTGATCACCCTGAGATTCTTCGAATTCTCTAGTAGATGCAATTAGTCATTTTCTACATTTACAATCAGTCCGTCTCTAGGAGTTACTGAGAGAACCTCCACATGCTCATCCCTTTGGTGCCTTTTCCATTCCTGATAAAAATTCACAGTGAGCGCTAGATTTTCTTGCTAAGCCCCTTCCTTTCACGTGACCACTAACAGTGACCATACACCTATTAAAAAATGTGCTTCGTGACTTCATGTATCGGGTAATCTGTTGTGAGTCACCTTGATTCTCCCAATCTTCGATATCCAAAGTGGAGCCTAGCGACGTGCTAGCTTCTCCCTTAACCTTCACTGATGTTACCATGGCTATGACCACATGCCTAACTTCATCGTGCCTGATCAATGGCCCACGATCCTCAATGGTCCGACGACTGTGATCAAATCGTGACCTTGTGTGTCAGGTGTTTGAACGTGATCCAACCCTGAATATTACAACTCTCGATTCCCGATTTAGTGCTCTGTGTCAGACCGACAACCCACAACCCTCTGTGATCCAAAAATCTAGATCTTATTGGGACTTGGCGTTTCGCGAAGTTGGAGGACTACTCACCTCCTTTATTCTGAACTCTGATTTTCTGAAACCCGCTCCAAATCAACGGCCCATGACATTCCTCAATCCAATGGCTGTGATCAATATCGCGAACTCGGACTTCACGATGTGTATGGAATGATCAATGTAGTTCTTCCGATTCACGATTCTGCAAATCTGCTTTATCGGCTACCACGTGTCCTTCCTAGATGAATGACTAGGATTGTTGTGGCTCCCAGCTCCTCGGGTATTTGCCTCCTACCTTCCCGATATTTGTGAGCGTCAGATCAATGGCTCACAACTCCCCATGATCCAACGGTCCAGATCAACTCGTGAAATTGGACATCGTGAGTTCCTACAACTCTTACCTTTGAATTTTCTAGTTCACGAGTGAGCGAAATGTTGATCTCTCACCATGTGTCCTCTCTTGATGGATCGTCAGGATTTACCACATTATATTGGAAGAATTTCTAAGTGTCAAAGGTGTCAATCTTTTATCCTTTTGAGAGTCCTAATGACTTTGGGTCTCGTCTGTGTTTTTGAGCTTTGAGAGCGCTACCTCTTCTGAGTTGTGAGCTCTGCATACTGTGCTCATAATCATTACATCATTGTTGTTGTTCTTTCCTGTAAACATGCCATCGATGATGTTGTTCTTTCCATCAATGACAAGAACACTCTGCCTATAAACATGCCAACAATATCCCCCTTTAGCATTGATGGCAACCCTGAAAGACTGCACTGTTCTACTTAGACCTCCAACTGTAGTATCCAGACCGCACGTTTTGTCCCCCTTTGACATCAATTCCAAAGAAAACATGCTCCCCTTGAGTTGTTGCAGTACTTTTCAGAGGTTTCAGATATTCAACCAACACATACTCCCCCTGACAGGATGGACTTTTTTAACTTGATAACATGGTTACACCCAACTTCTGGCGTAGATACTCAAACTAATATTTTGCAAGTGGTTTAGTGAAGATATCAACAATCTAATCTTTGGATGGAATATAATGCAAAGAAACCACAAAGTTGGTTACCTATTCCCTCAAGAAGTGATACTTGATGGGTATATGCTTGGTCTTGGAGTGAAAGACAAGATTCTTTGACACACTAATTGCGCATCTAGTGAGTCATCATCATTGCTTAACTTACATCCAGTGACCATAGGTGTGCTCACAGGTTTAGAATATTTCGTTTGAAACCTTTTCAACATTTCTCTAAGATATTTTTCTTGAGAAAGAAATATTCCTTCAGACCTCTGAGTAATTTGCAGACCAAGAAAAAATGACAGTTCCCCTATCATAGACATTTCAAATTCAGAGTGCATGGCGGAAGAAAACCATTGTACCAATGAAGCATTATTACTACCGAAGATGATGTCATCTACATAGACCAACACAATGAGAAAATCATTACCCTCTGTTTTGATATATAGATTGTTGTCAATTGTTCCTCTCTTGAACCCTTTGTTTTGAACATATGTATCCAGTCTGTGATACCAAGCACGAGGAGCTTGTTTCAACCCATATAAGGCTTTCTTCAGCTTGTAGATAAAGTTAGGGTTATCTGACAGTTGGAAACCCTCTGGTTGTTCCATATAGAATTCTTCTTTTAGATCTCCATTTATAAAATATGAATTGACATCCATTTCATAGACTTTAAATTGTTTATGACAAGCACAGGAAAGAAACATTCTAATAACTTCTAATCTTGCTACGGGCGCAAATGTTTCATCAAAATCCAGTCCTTCTATTTGAGCATATCCTTTGCAGAACAATCTAGCCGTATTTCTTACAATATTTCCTTGCTCATTCATCTTATTTTTGTAGACCCATTTTGATCATATTACACTTTTATCTGCTGGCCTAGGAACGAGTTCCCAAGTGTCATTATTTTCAATCTAGTCCAGTTCGTCATTCATTGATTTTAACCAATTTACATCTTTACTAGCCTCATTAAAGTTCTTGGGTTCCACCATGGATATGAAGGCTATATGTGATTTCTCGGTGTATTTTATTATCCTTCTCCTAGTTTTTACACCTTTGTATTTCTCACCAATTATATGAATTGCAGGATGATTCTTTTGAGTAATTTTGGAGGAAGGATTTGATGTTGTCTGTTGATTTGAGTCTGCCCGAGTATTTGTATCTTCATCTGACTCAGAGTCTTCTTTTTCTTATTCTTGGACCCATTCATATTCAACTTCATCTTTGTCCTCTGTAGCAGACTCAATACTTCTCACCTCTCTTACTGGGACTCCTTCATCAACCTTTAAATCAATGCAATCAACTAATTTATGCAATCTCTTATTAAAACATCCATATCCTTTACTATTGGTAGCATATCCTAAGAAGATGCCTTCATCAACCCTGTCATCATACTTGCCAAGGTTTTCATTATTATTCTTTATGTAGCACTTACTCCCAAAGACATTGAAGTGTTTGATTGAAGCAGGTCTTCCATACCACAGTTCATAAGGTGTCTTGTCACTGTGTGGTCTGATGTGGTATTTGTTAAGAATATGGATTGTTGTGTGTATTGCTTCTACCCAGTAGGTTTGACCAATGTTCTTCTCATTCATCATTGACTTGGCCATTTGCTGAACTGTTCTGTTTTGCCTCTCAACTACTCCATTTTGCTGCGGAGTTCCTGGGATTGTGTATTATCTCTTGATCCCATGCTTATCACATAATTCCTTAAAATCACATGACATAAATTCTCCTCATCTGTCTGATATTACTCCCTTTAACCTGTTGCCTGTTTGATTCTCAGTTAAAGCCTTAAATATTTTAAATTTCTCAAATTCTTCAGCTTTTTCTTTAAGAAAAGAAACCCAAGTGAGTCTGGAGTAATCATCAATGATCAACATGAAGTAGTTTTCCTTCCCTATGCCTTCCTATCTTGATGGTCCACATAAATCCATATGAACTAATTGGAGTGGTTTCTCTATTGAAGTAGAGCTCTTGTATTTAAACTGTGTCCTAGTTAGCTTTCCTACTTGGCAGGGTTTACACACAGAATCTTGTGGCTTTGATATTCTTGGAAGATCTTTTACTGCCTCAAGATTTTTGAGCTTGATTAAGTGGTCAAAGTTTAGATGTCCAAGTCTCCTATGCCATAACCAACTTTCATCATATTTGCTTAGATGACACTCTTCTCTATCTTCTTTCAACACATATACATTATTATCTGTCCTTATGCCTTTAGTCACCACTTGTCCTGATTTTACAGACTTTATCTTGCTATCTTTGGAAGTGAACACCACTTCACATCCTTTGTCACACATTTGACTTACACTGAGAAAATTATGTTTCAACCCATCTACAAGAAGAACATCCTGGGCTTTTCCTTTATCATTACTGAAACTCACCATCCCTTTACCCTTGATTTTACCTGGAGCATCATTTCCAAAGGTTACATTTCCTGATTTTCTTTCACTTAGAGACATAAACTTACTTTTGTCTACTGTCATATGTTTGGAGCATCCACTGTCAATATACCAGGGGTTATTTTGTCTTTGATCTGACAACACTAATCCACACTTGTCATTTTCTTTCTTCTTCCAAACCTTGACATTTTCAGTAGAGGGATTCAAATTTGGTTCATAGTTCCTTAAGCGACAGTCTGCAGCTTTATGTCCATAATTATGGCAGGTGTAACATTCTGGTTCATTGAATAAAGGATCTTAATGATTGTTATTCTTAATTTGTGTCCTTTTCCCAGCCATCACATGATTTGAAGTCTGTGGATGTTTGTTACTTGGCTGTCTCATTCTTTGTTGTGGCAGATATCTATTCCTTGAGTGTCTTGATTGCTCATATCTAAATCTTAAAGAACAGTTTACAACTTTGTGACCAAAGTTAGAACAAAAAAAACAATATCCATTGGAAAATCTTTTGTACCTAGAAAATGGTTGTCTTCTTTGAGCATGTCGATTTCTTCCATGCTAATGATTTCTTTGAGCAGAGGATGTATTATTTCTTTGTTCTACATATTCAGTTCTAGTACTTTTTCTTTCACTCTTCCTTGGCGGCTGATTATCTTCCTTTGTTTCTCCATATTTGTTGTTGTCAATGAATGTAGATTTGACAAACTTGATGGATTCTTTGTTGCTTGGTTGACCACTACTTGATCCTTCTTCATAGCCCAAACCAATTTTCAAATTTGGATTCCTTTGCTGATTCAGAGTGGTGGCTAATCCTTCTGAGGCTTTAATGCTTGGAATATTTTGGAGATACAATGCTTTAAACATCTCCATCTCTTTTACTGTTTTTAACTACCTCTTCTTCTAAGGCTTCTCATCTTGCCTTCTTCTCTGATAACTGTTGTTTCAAAATGTCCTCTATTTTCTTTTCCTCTTCTAATTTCACTTTTAGAAGGGCAAAGTCTTGATAAGGTTTTTTACATTCTTTCTCGAACTGTATCAACAATTGTTTTTGCTTTCTCTTCTTAAGTCTGAGTCTGTCAATCTCTTCCAAGGCACTGATCAACTCTCCTTCCAAGTCAACCACAACTTCTTCATTATTAACATCACTTCCTATGATTTTATTATCATAATCCTCTTTTTCGATAAGCATAAATTCATTAACCTTATCTTCACAATCAGAATCACTATCCGTGTCTCCTGAAGAGTCATCATTGTTTACACATAAAATTTTATTTTTACCAAATCTCTTGGATTTATACTTCTCTTCACCTTCAACGTTCTAGTCCTTCTTCTTGTGTGGACATTTAGATGCAAAATGACCTATCTTTCCACAGTTAAAACATTTGAAGGGAAACTTTCCTTGGTACTTGCATGATCCTTTCTTTAGTCTTCTCACAAATTTTGCTTCAATTTCATCAGGCTCATAATCCTCATTCTTATCTTCTTTAAATGATGCTTCTCTAGAGGTGGATTTATATTTACCTATCCTCATTTCATATGCAGTCAACGTTCCTAGAATTTGATCAAAAGGAAAAGCTTTTAGATCATTAAGTTCTTCTATAGAAAAGACCTTTAGGTTGAACCTATCTGGCAAATATCTCAATTTTTTCTGAACTAACGAGGGTTCCTCAAATTTTTCACCAAGTCCTTTCATTGAATTTACTAGTTCTTCAACTCTCAGAAAGTACTTACCAACAGTTTCATCCTCTTTCATTTTAGTCGTTCAAACTATAATCTGTAGGTTTGAATCTTGGCATCCTTTACCTTCTCATTACCTTCATAATTGTTAATGAGTTTGTCCCACATATCTTTGGCAGATTCTAAGTGCATAACTTTTACAAATTATGCTTCTGCAAGCCCACTTAGAATAATATTCATAGCCTTAGAGTTGAAGCTGAATTCTAGCTTGTCATCCTTATTTGCTAGTACAACTGGCTTTACATAACCAGTCTCTACCACATCCTAGACATCTGCACCTAAAGCCATTATGTAGGTTCTCATCCTAACTTTCCAGAAGGCAAAGTTTGCTCCATTGAACATGGGGGACTTATTGGTTGAAGTTCCTTCATGACTTTTCATGTTTAAGCATATTCATCTACCTTTAAATAAAAGGAACGATTATGCCCATTTTAAACTCTTTACAGAACACTTAATGATGATCACAATAATGTAGGGAAGTAATAAATAAAATATTCAACATCAATCACACACATGAAATATACAGAGACAGATATTTCCTGAGGAAACCCATAAAGGGAAAAACCTCTTCTTCTTGATATGATAAGTAGTCTTTATTTTCTGTACATTATCATTCTTATGATCTCCAACTCCTTTTGAGGCTACCACCTCTGTTTTACAAGAAACAACTTGTTGAGAGCACCAACTCTCTGGTTTCTCTAGCACCCACTAGAAGGAATCACCAACTCCTTGAGTGTTCCAGCACCAACTGGATGGAAGCACCAACTTCCAGTCACACAGGCACCAACCTGTATAACAGAGAACAATATTTCTCCCTTGCACCACCCTACCACCCTGGTTTTTCTGTCTGCAACCAGATGGAAGCTACAACTCCTTGTGTTCAAGCACCCACTTGAAACTCTGAGGACAACAATCCTCCCTAACACCTCCCTACCACCCTGAATATAAAATCTTCGTTACTGAAACTTATTATAGTGATACAGTGTTTATCAATAGCTTACCAGTCTCATCACTATTCTTCTACACTACTCTTCTCTTCCTGCATCAGTGTCTTCCTACTCGCATTCTTCTTGAACTTTTTGTTCTTCTGCTCTGTCTCTGCATGTTCACCTCAGATTTCTCTTCCTCTCTTAGATATGCATTTTTGTTCTATGTTTTTCTTCTGCGATTTATGCTCTGTGCAACATTTCATTCTATGCGCTACGCCTCTTATGTGCGTTTAAGTTGCTACTCACAACATGCTTTTACCAGCATGAATAACTCTCGGCAGAAGCAACCATCTCTTTTTTGTTTTGCGTTTATTTATCATTCCAAGTCCTCTGTTTGATCATCCACCTAACTCTTCGTCCTCTCTGGCGATTATGATGAGTCTGTTCTTCATCAGTGGTCGTTATCCTTAGATTCTTTAGCTTCTCTGGTAGCTACATTCTTTGATGCTTTTCCATCTGTCAATTGTCTCTATGATGAGTCTTCATTCCATTGGCAGTTACCCCGAGACTCTTCATCTCCTCTAGCGATTACCCTGAGATTCTTCGAATTCTCTGGTAGATGCAATCAGTCATTTTCTACAGTTACAATCAGTTTGTCTCTATTAGTTATTGAGAGAACCTCTGTGTGCTCATCCATTTGGTGCCTTTTCCCTTCATGAGAAAACTTCACACTGAGCGCTAGATTTTCTTGCTAAGCCCCTTCCTTTCACATGACCACCGGTGGTGACCAGACGCCTATTCAAAAAGGCGCTTCGTGACTTCATGTATCGGGTAATATGCTATGAGTCACCTTGATTCTCCCAACCCCTGATATCCGAAGTGAATCCTAGCAATGTGCTAGCTCCTCCCTTAACCTTTGTTGATGTGACCATGGCTATGACCACAGGCCTAACTTCGTCGTGCCTGATCAACGATCCACATTCCTCATTGGTCCGATAGTTGTGATCAAATCGCGACCTTGCGTGTCAGGCGTTTGAACGTGAGCCAACCCTGACTCTTCCAAATCTTGATTACTGATTTAGCGCACTGTGTTAGATCGATGACCCATAAACCTCTGTGATCCAACGATACAGTTCCTACAACTCTCACCTTTGACTTTTCCAGTTCGTGAGTCAGCAAAATGATGATCTCTCGCCATGTGTCCTCTCTTGATGGATGGACAGGATTTACCACGCGATCTTGGAAGAAATTCTAAGTTTCAAAGGCCTCGATCTTTAATGCTTTTGAGAGTCCCGATGACTTTGGGTCTTGTCTGCGTTTTTGAGAATGCAAAGCGATACCTCTTTTGAGATTTGAGAGCGCTACCTCTTCTGAGATTTGAGCTTTTCATACTGTGCATGTAATCATTCCATTGTTGTTGTTGTTATTTCCTTTAAACATGCCATCGATGCTATTGTTCTTGCCATCAATGACAAGCACACTCTGCCTGTAAACATGCCAACACAATCCTGCCATTAACCAAAGTAGAAATCCAAGGAGAATTGATACATGCTCCAATCCAAGAGATAAAGGAATGATTAAAGCCAAATTTCTTCAAAACCTCCCTAAGGAAACTATGCTTGACTCTGTCAAAGCAATTTTCCATATCAATTTTTACAACCATCCCTTTTTCCCCACAACTATAGCTGGAATGAATAGCCTCTTGAACTAAAATTATGTTTTCCCAAATTTGTCTATTTTCCATGAGCCCTCCTTGATTTGGTAGAACCAAAGAACTTAGAAAGGTTTTTAACCTATTTTCTATTATCTTTGCCATGATTTTATAAGATACATTACATAGTGAATTTGGACGAAATCGATCAAATGATGTGGCAATTTTTTTTTCCTTTGGAATTAAGGCTAAAAATGAGGAGTTTGTGGCTCCCTGTTGGCACAAGGGCAGACCCAAGGTTCACTCCAAGAGTGCACCAACAATCCCTAACTACTGGACCTTTCGAAGCAGATGCAGTCTCACCTGAAGTAGCTATGGGGGATTGTAGGACAGAGATGTCTACAACTAGGGGAATATCAAGTGGATCTTAACACAATACAACGCAGTATACCTAGCTCACTTATCACTAAAATCTACTCCACATTCTATAGATCTGATCTAATACAATAATGCAATAACATTATATCAAAGACAAAGATAAAGCATCAATCATACACACATAACACTAGATATATGTGGTTCACCCTTTCCCTAGGGCTACGTCCACAGAACTGTGCTTATGATATATTAAGGTAAATCTTACAGTGCTTGTCTGCACTCTCTGCTAGTAGATCTTCTTCTTCTTCTCTCTTTATCTCCCCCTCCTGCACACCCAGCTGCAGGACTCGATCTTCGCACCCAACTGAAGATCTTACAATGCCAGAAGTCTCTTACTCTCAACACTTCTCTCACTCACAATACAATATTCTCTCAATGAACAACAATCAATAACAATGCTCAACAATAGTACCGACCCGACCTAGGTCCTCTCGACCTCTATTTATACAATATAGTCCCTCACCGACAGCCTTAGGTCAAGACCTAAGTGCCAAAACCCTAGATATACAAACCTTATGTGTCTAAAACCCTAGGTCAACTTGACTCTCTTTTATGGGGCTTCGTGAGCCTGTCTCTCCTTTTTTCTGCACGGTGGTAACGACGGATTTTCCTGCTATTTGAGTTGTCCTTGATCCATATACCTTTTTTATCTGTCATCCATGATCTCCTCATCCAACAACTAGCTTTCTTGGGATTCTCTCCTTGTTTTCTGCCCTTTTGCTTACTTCGACCCAGTAATAGTCACTGTGTCTCCCGCAAATTTCGCATTTTACCTCTTCTTCCTTCATCTTCTCTTGATTCCATACCCAAGGGCCAACAGGCCCCCAAAACTCACATGTGACTCATCCCGAGGCACTTCAAATATGATCCTTCTGTTTTGCTTCAGTTTTGGACTGTGCAGTGCAACCTTTACTTTCTACTTTATGCCTCCTCTTCCTCCTTGTGCAAACTGTCTTTTCTATGTCTAGTACCCAGTTTAAACTGCACCTGATACCTAGACCCTTTTCCTCTTGTTTTTACTGATATTTGCAAGGCAGCTGGTTGTCATAGTACAACTTCATCCGACTCCCATTCACCAAGTCTTCCTTCCATTCTCCCTTCAATGTCTTCAGCTGTGCAACTCCTCCTTCTGTAATATAGGCGATCTCATATGGCCCAAGCCAATGCATTCTGAACTTCCCTGGATGTTTGGTAAACTTGTTGTCATATATCAATACTAAATCACCTTGTCTAAAAGCCTTCGTCTTGATGTGCCTGTCATGGTAGGCCTTCTCTCTGTCCTTCTGAACCTGCTGATGAAATTCTACAATAAATCTATCTTCTTCCAGTTCATCCAACTGTGCGAGCCTCTCCTGAACAATTCCAGTATCATCCATGTCTATAAAGGCAACAATTCTTAAGCTTGGCACCAAGTATTCCATTGGGACAACAACTTCGAGACCATAGACTAGCTTAAAAGGGGTCTGCATTGTTAATTCCTTGCAAGTGGTTCTATAAGCACAGAGTACTGTAGGTACTCTTAAATCCTAGTCATCTCTGTTCACACTGCAAATCTTCGTCAATGATGTCTCCAAGATATCATTGAATGCTTCAACGGTTCCATTTGCTTGTGGGTGGTAAGGTGTACTCTTCTAATGACAGACTGCAAATTCTTCAGTCAGGGATTTAACTGTCTTATTGATGAAATGTGTGCATTGATCACTCATGAGGATCTTGGGGCATCCAAACCCGGTTATTATGTCATCAAATATAAATCGCACATTTGTAGTTTCACTATAGTCCTTGAATACTCTAGCTTCAACCTATCTGGTCAAGTATTCATTCACAGTAAAGATATACCTTGCTCCTATGCGCTTCCCTGGTGGGTTGATAGGGCCCATGAAGTCAATGGACCATTTTTCGAATGCTTGTAGGGTCATCTACGGTGATAATGGCATTTCATCTCTTCTAGATGGTCTCCCAACTCTCTAGTACACATCACAGGCTCTAGCATAATCCTTAGCATCTCTATGTAAGGTAGGCCACCGAAGGCCACCTTACAGAACCTTCTATGCAGTTTCTTTCCCTGCATAATGTCCTCCTGCGATACCTTCATGAGCTTCTGCAAGGATCAGTGGGCGTTCTACCTCCATAACACATCTTCTTAGTATCTCATCAGGTCCTATCTTCTATAGTTGACTCGCTATCAGTGAAAAGTCTGCAGTACGCATTACTAGTTGTTTTTTCTGGGGAATTGTATACTCACCAGGTGCCATTCCTATTGACATGAATTGGAATATTTCTACGAAGTGTTCATCGATCTTTCTGATGGCGAGCAGTTTTGCATCTGATAGTGTATCCTCCAGACTGGCAGTTTATTATCCATGTTCCAACCTCGACAAGTGGCCAGGCCCCTTGTTCATTCTTCCTGGCTTAACTATGATCTCAAAATCATATTCTTGAAACAGCATAAGCCATCTGCATGTTCTCCCCCCCAACACTGGCTTGTTGACTAGGTACTTTAGCGTGGAGTGATCTGTGAACATTTTAAAGTGTCCTCCCAATAAGTAGTGGTGGAATTTTTATAGCGCATACACCATGGCCAATCATTCTCTCTTTGTGGTGGTGTAGTTAATTTCTGTTGTGGATAACTTCCTGCTAGCAAAGGCTAACAGGTGATCGATGTCTCCTGTTCTTGGCTATGCTAACACAACTCCCAATGTAATGGACGATGCATCAACATGCACATGAAACTCTTTAGTCCAATCTAGGAAAACCATAATGGGCGCAATGACCATCTTCCGTTTCAGTGTGTCGAAGCTCTGCTGGCATTCATCTGTCCAACCAAACTGGCAGTCCTTCTTCAACAGCTTCTCCATTGGTGTTGTAATTTGGGCATAACCTTTAATGAATTTCCTGTAATAGCCACTATGTCCTAGCGCAGTGTGCAGTTGTTTAATTGAAGTAGGAGGTGGAAAATAAACTATAATAGCAATTTTAGAGGGATCTACCAACAGTCCCTGCTTACACACAATATGCCCTAACAACACTCCAAATGGTGAGAATAATATGCACTTCTTCAAATTCAAAGAAATTTGACACTACCTGCACTTATCCAACACTAGTCTTAGGCATTCAATATGGTTTTTCAACAAACTAAACACAGTCTAGTCATCAAAATATGCTTCTAAAAATTTATGCAGAAATTCTTTGAACACTTCGACCACCACCCTGGAAAAGATGGCTAGGGCATTCTTCAGTCTGAATGGAATCACTGTATATTGGTATGATCCCCGTTCTGTGGCAAACGTGGTCTTATGGTGGTCCTCCTTGGCAATCAGGATCTGATGGTATCCTGAAAATCCATTTGTAAAAGAATATACCTCCTGGCCTCCTACATTTTCTAATACTTCATTAGTGAATGGTGTAGGGAAAGAGTCATGCAGACAAGCATCATTCAGTTTCCTGAGGTCTACACATATCCTAATTTCGCCTGTCTTCTTGTCTTGTACCACCATAGGGATGATCCACTCTGATTCTTCAACAGGTTCAATAATCCTGCTTCCAGCATTCTGTCAAGCTCAATCTTCACTTTTTCCTTGTATTTTGGGTTCAATCTATAGGATCTTTGCTTGACTGGCTTCTCATCTAGTTTCAAAGGTATTCTCATCTCTCCCACGGGTCCTTTGATTCCCTTCATATCAGTGAACTTGGTTGGAAACAAGTCCTGATATTCATGCAATAGCTCTGTAATCTTTTCAATGGTAGAAACATCCCAATAATCTCCAACATTGGCAAGCTTTGGTGTCTCCTTTGTTCCAATATTTACCTTTTTGATCTTGATTGGCTAACCAATAAATGGTTGCTCAGCTCCTGGTCCTTCCACATATCTTTGGCATTTTGTTTCAGTGATGTTTATCTTCCTGGGATCATCATCGTCATCGACATTGATGTTGTAGCAGCCCTGCAATTTCTGGAGAGGCGCAGACCATTTGTCCTCTTCTTGTTCCATAGGGGGGCTAGATGCCTCTTCGAATAATTTCTCACTCACAATCTGTAATGCTTGGTCTACTAAAGGGTATTCACTCTCAAATAGAAAGGTGGTGATACAATTATGAATCATACCTTCCCAATATGCAGTGACAAGGCGCAACTCCGCTTGAAGGTACCAGTTGATAGGAGTCATGTCTAGTGTGTTAATGAATCTGTGCACCTATTTCTCTCGAGGAATGTCGATCCAGGATTCTTCGTACATGGTCCATTGGGAAACTTCGACCGATATACCTTACTTCACAGCTTACTTCTTGTGCTGAGAACCGTGTTGTCATCAAGGTTCAACATTGTGTCCAGTCTGTGATGTTTCTTTTATGTGTCCCCCACCATCTCGCTGGTGTAGCTTTCAGGGCCTCATCCATTGCCAACAATTGTTGTTGTGTTGGTACACTTGTTTCAAAATATAATAAGAAGGCTTCTAAAGGGTTCAGACCATCAAATGTGGGTAAGTTACTTACTGTTGTGCCGATCTAGTGAACTTCTCTAGTTAATCTAGCACATCTTCTGGTAGATACTTCATACATCTGGTTCTGCCAGTTCTCCAGCACCTTTTCTGAATATGATGAACACACGTTGTCACTTCGCCAGCTCAGATTCCCATCGGTTGTAGGGTTGATCTGATCCTATTGTCTGGCTATTAGTTTGTAAATGTTTTCTAGTTCGTATGCATGGTCTTCTTCTTTGATGGGTTATGTTTAAAGCTAACCCTCATATGGATCTAAGGGTGCGATGAACCTAAGGCCATCTCTTTTGAATGTCATACTTATTTTCTTCAAATCAACAACAATAGAGTTGTTGAAGGCCCAATCAATTCCTAACAATGCAGGGTAGGGACAATTGTCATCAACAATTTCAATTACCTCAAAATATGCAAAGTTTCTAACTCCATCGATGTCCACAAGGACATGCTCCAATCGTCCAAATGGGCTGACAACTTGCTGATTGGCCATGCAAAGCCTGATAGGGGAATAGATCAGCTTGGGTTTTCCCATCAGTGCCCAAGTTTTCTTCTCCATGAAATTGACCTCCGACCCTAAGTCGAGGACCACATAGTCTATATCATACTCTCCTATCTAAGCATTCAAATGTAATTCTTTATTTGTCCTTCTCTTCTTGCCAATATGGTGTACTGCCCTATTCAGTAAGGGGTCTACCTTTCCTAGCTCATATTGCCTGATTAAGTTCTGTAGCTCTTGTACAACATTCTCATCTTGAATTAACTTAAGACAAGTGTACAAAAATTTGATGAGCTTACTTACCTCTTTTCCCTCTCTCAGTGAAGAAGACTGATCGAATACCGGTGGCATTCCATATTCTCTTACTTCTGGCCATGTTCTTGATGATGAGCCTTGATATATTCTGAATTCTTTTCTTGCATCTTCAAATGTTCATCTTTATTTCTTGGCATCAAAATTTTGAGTCTTCTCCGCAACTTTTCTGACTCCTGAGTCTTCTATAGTATTTCCCTGGGTCACTCTATATTCTCCTGTAACAACGCCTCCTTGAGTAATAACAACGACTCCTAGGTCTTCTCCGTGAGGTTCAACATATATCAAATGCACTTGTGGGTTTTGCTGAGGTCCTCATCTTTCTTGAAGCTTAGCCAGCAACATAGGGCAATCTTCTATAACATGCTTAGAAGAATTGCAATAACTGCAAGTAGTACAAGGGTTCTGACAATCCCTTGCTAGATCTTCTAGCTACACACAGTTATAACAAATTATCTGTCCTCGGCCTCGGCCCATTCCTGCTCCTCATCCTCATTCTCTGTATCCACCACGAGGATTGAAGTTTCCTCTTCTCGGGGAGTTATACTGCGTAGTGTTTCCTTCTTGCTATACTTCACCTTGGATATTGTATACATATCTTGACCTTTCATGCATGAGGTCATAGGCCCTACAGTCTCTATCATCATGCCCTACTAACTTACAGAAGGTGCAATATAGGTTTGTAGGTGTCTGAACTTACTTCTGCATGTAATAGCACTCACTAGGGTGATGTCAGTTTTTTCTTACTTCGCACCAGGGCAATCTGACTTTTTTCAAGGGGATCGGAGCTTATGAGGCCAAATATTCATGAAATACAGGGAAGTGTTCCTTATCATGGCCCTTTGATCTGCATCTGACACACCGGATGTCTTCTCTTCTGTCCTTTCCCTTATTCTTTTTTATGTCTTCGACATGTAAAGAAAAATTGGTTAGCTGGCTCAAGATCTGGCTCATACTTGAGCTGGATTCTCCCATAGGGGCTGATTCCAGATTCATGGTGATCTCCAGCGCCTCAGACTGCGAAGCAATTTTTTGTTGCATCAAAGGAACGCTGATGTGTTGTAACAACACAATGATGAACCATTCTTTGTTATGTTCATCTGGGATCTTAAAAGTTAATTGGCCTGTTAAGGTCTTGAATCTCTGATCGAATTCCCAGACAGGTTCGACAACCTTCTGTTTGATCTCCTTCAGCTCTGTAATACATTGTGACTCCGATTTGGGTTTCTTGAATTCTACAATCATCGCATTCTTGATCTCATTCAATGGTTGGGGTTGTGCAAGTCCTTGGAAAAGCTTCATGTACCAGCTCAGTGCGCGATCTCTAAGATTAGTGTTGAACTGGGTTCTTTTGACAGCCTCATTAGTGACATTCTTAATATTCCACACAGCTTCACAAAGGAACCAGTGTTGATCTGGGTCTTCAGATCCATCCCCTCTAAAGATAGGGAACCTCATCTCATCCGCCATAGAGCTACCTGGGTTTCCTATATGAGTAGATGTTGAACTTCTAGTAGTAACAGTCTGAGGACTCTGATGACTATGATTACTCTGATTGCCTAGTGTTGTTGAAACAATAGGAGGGTTAATGATACTTACTTCAGTAGTCTGCGTAGTTCCTGAGTTTTTTGTCTAGTCCTGGTGAAGTTATTCAGTTGCTCCTTCCTCTGGCCTAGAGGGTTCTTGACGTTCTTCGTCTGTTAGATCTGCCTCTTCCCCACTGTAGAAACCTTCTTCTCCATAGTTTTTCTTGAACAAGTTCTCAAGGTGAACCCCTCTAAACACTCTCCCACTGCGTATATGTCCAGCTTCTGTGTCGCTGTCGCTGTCTGAATTTTTGAACATTATCTTTTCTGGCTTCAACCAATCTACTGTATCTTCAGAATGTTCTTCTAATGCAAGAGCATATTGATTCTCAGCTTTAGAAAATGTAGAAATTTCCCTCTGGGTCCTTTGAAAAGGTATCTCTTAGCTTGGTTATATGACTCTACTCTGTCGACAACAAATTCGGTGATATACCCTCCAATGGTACTATCAAGCCAACGATCTACTACTCTAGATATAATGTTGTTGACTCTTTTAACCTTCTGGATCAAAGCCGATGTCCAAACCACAGGGGGTCTAGATCTGATCTCGAACTGGGTATCATCTAACCTAGCCAACCACTCAAACAACTCCCGATGGATTCCTCCAAAGAAGATCTCATGGATGTCGGTGAAAATGTATCTTTGTAGCCAATCTTCAGTACTCATCTTAGAGTTCTTATTTTGGGCTTCAACAAAGTCCCTCTCTCGATCTTCTATCCACTTTTGAATCTCTATCTTCAATGGGAACCACCTTGACATTCCCTCACAAAGATTCCTGGTCCTGACAATGGAACCATTTGTTGGCACAGGGGCAGACCCAAGGTTCACTCCAAGAGCGCACCAACACGCCCTAACTACTGACCCTTTTGGCAACATCTGCGAAGCAGATGCAGTCTCACCTGAAGTAGCTATGGGGGGTTGCAGGACAGAGATGTCTACAACCAGGGGAATATCAAGTGGATCTTAACACAATACATCGCAGTATACCTAGCTCACTTATCACTAAAATCTACTCCACATTCTATAGATCTGATCTAATGCAATAACAATATATCAAAGACAAAGATAAAGTATCAACATACACACATAACACCAGATATACGTGGTTCACCCTCTCCCTAGGGCTACGTCCATAGAACTGTACTTATGATATATTAAGGTAAATCTTACAGCTCTTGTCTGCTCTCTCTACTAGCAAATCTTCTTCTTCTTCTCTCTTTCTCTCCCCCTCCTACGCACTCAGCTGAAGGACTCGATCTTCGCACCCAACTCAAGATCTTACAATGCCAGAAGGCTCTTACTCTCAACACTTCTCTCACTCACAATACAATATTCTCTTAATGAACAACAATCAATAACAATGCTCAACAACAGTACCAACCCGACCTAGGTCCTCTTGACCTCTATTTATACAATATAGTCCCTCACCGACAACCTTAGGTCAAGACCTAAGTTTCAAAACCATAGATATACAAACCCTAGGTGTCTAAAACCCTAGGTCAACTTGACCCTCTTTTCCCAAGCTTCACCAGCCTGTCTCTCCTTTCTTCCCACGCGGTGCTAACGTTGGATTTTCCCACTATCTGATTTTTCCTTGATCCATATACCTTGCTTATCTGTCATCCTTGATCTCCTCATCGAACGACTAGCTTTCCTAGGATTCGCTCCTTCTTTTCTTCTCTTTTGCTTACTTCGACCCAGTAATAGTCACTGTGTCTCCCGCGAAGTTTGCATTTTACCTCTTCTTCCTTGATCTTCTCTTGATTCCATACCCAAGGGCCAACACTCCCCCCAATCGGGACAATTTGTGCACATATTGGAGCATTTGGATGAGATCACATTTGATAATGGACCACCATATTTTGTAGAAATGAATAGTGAATCCATTTGGGCCCGGAGCCTTGTTAGGATTGAATTGATTGATAGTTGCTAGAATGTCCTCTTCTATGATTGGTTTGTTTAGTTCTATATTATCCTCCTCTTTAATATTCAATGGTATGTGAGTCAAGATATTCTCACATAACTATTCATCCATCTCACCCTCTTTAGAATAGAACTTGCTATAATGTGACGTGGCCATACCTTTGATCTCCTCAAAACAGGAAACCACTTCACCAGTCCGTGTCTTTATCTCCTCCACCCTCTTTCTCCATTTCCTTGATTTAGTTTGTTTATGAAAAAAGGAAGTATTTTTATCCCCAACTTTCATCCACATACGTCTGGACTTCAATTGCAGACTAGAATCTTCCTCTTTNTCACCAGTCCGTGTCTTTATCTCCTCCACCCTCTTTCTCCATTTCCTTGATTTAGTTTGTTTATGAAAAAAGGAAGTATTTTTATCCCCAACTTTCATCCACATACGTCTGGACTTCAATTGCAGACTAGAATCTTCCTCTTTTAAGGAATTTATATAATTTTGGTAGGAAACTTGTTCTTGCTTTAAATTTTTTTATCACACATCATGTTGTTCAATCCTATTTTGTATTTCTTCCAATGTCCTCTGATTCTCCAAAACTACACTATTCAAAGGGTAGGTTGATTCTTTAATCCATTGTTTTAGTGCAACTTTGGCTAATTTAATTTTTTGTTACCAAATATGCACTAGGGAACCAGAGACCCATTGGCTCCAAGTACGTGAAATAAGGGGGGGAAATCCGATTTTTCCATCCATAAAGGATTAAACCTGAATGAGATAGGCCCCAAATTTTCTTCTTTTAAAAAACATATAGAAATAGGGCGATGATCTGATCTTTCCCAAGGAATGATGGAAGAGGAGAATGAGTTTGTAAGACAAATAAAGGAGTCGTTGATAAGAAAAAGATCCAACCTGGCCGCAATATGCCCTGGCGTTGCTCTCCTATTATTCCAAGTATAATGGCCTTTAGATGGAGGAACATCCATCAAGTCCAGAGCTGACATTAGATCCTCCATATTCTATTGTGGAGTATCCCGAACCATGGAGCAAAGTGAACTATGGTGTTGAAGTCTCCAACAATTATACAGTTTTGGGAATACCCAATATCCACCAAACCCAAAAGAGAGTCCCAACATTCTATATTTTCCCAGTAATTATTTGGCATATATATGCTAAGAAATACATGAAGAGAGATGTACCGGCTTGACCATAATCTAGTTGGCTTCTTTGAAACTACCATCCAACTAGAAGATGTCAATATTCCAGAGAATGCATATTCCCCTTGATGCCCCTCTCGCACTTATTGCTTCACCATTACTTTTCTTCCAAATTTGTTGCAATTCTTAAAGAGCTTCAAGCTCCTTCAATTTTGTCTCTTGGATCATAAGGATTTGAGGTTTTCCTGGTCAAAATACCTTTCCCATTGCTTCTTCCTTATTCTTACTACCTAATCCTTTGTAATCCCAGGAGACTAATTTCATTATTTACTTGAAGATTTGGTGGCCCTCCCTTTAGAGGGATGAGATGAGGGTTGGGTTGAGACTTTTTCAAACTAAGCATGGGATTTCCCTAGTTTCCCATCCTTTTAAAGAATTCCTTCCATAGTGGTTTGAATACCTAGATCCTTGTCCCGATCTACTTCATTTTCCCTTCTATTGTGATTAGATTTCCTCCCCACTTTCTCAGTTGTTGTGATTTGAGTGAATTATATTTCATATTCATCCTTTGTTTCCTCCTGATCACCTTCCTCTAAAATTTTTGGAATCCCTGCAATAGAGCGCGAAAGAATTTTACTTGGAGTTGTATCTCCATGTTTTTGGTGGGAAACATCTGAGGGAAGTCCTGTAGTCTCTATTTCTTCCATTACTATATTACCTCCTTCTTCATTTTCATGACCCTTTTCTCTTGATTTATTGGTGTTTTTCTCCATATTTTCTAATTTTGAGTACTTATTTCTATTGGATTCCCCCCCACAATCCCCTCCAATTGAAGATATAGGGTTTCGAGGGGAGGGCGAAGATGGATTCCCACCTGTACTTTCTCTTGTTTTTGGATCACTACCTTCCCAACAACTTTATTTATTTTTGGTTGTTTCCATTGCTCCATAGCCCTTTCTTTTGGTTGATCCGATTTATTCTAAGGACAGTTCTTTGTAAAGTGGTCATATTCATGACAAGATTTGCATTTAAATGACAATTTCTCATAATCCAACTTTTGAATGTATGACCAATTGTCAAGGGTTAACTAAATAGCTTCCAAAATCCCCTTTTCCAAATCTACCTCTACGCATAGATGCACACATTCTTGTAGACCTTCTCATGGTTCGACCTAATCAATGTATCTTCCTAGCATGTTTCCAATACTTTTCAACGTTTCATCATTCCAACAATGCAGGGGAAGGAATGGAAGGCGAACCCATACAGGAACCGTAGAGGGAATGCCATTTTATGGACTTAATTAAGGAGTTCATTTATTTAAATACATACTGCTTGATCCCAGTGTTAACACTTGGTAAATTGTTGGGATGAAGAGCAATGAAGTACCAAGGTAACCTATAGACCAACTTTAAGACTGGAAACTAGCCTTTCCAATCTATAGAGGGCTCTGTCTGGGACCTAGTATATGATAGATAATGACTTTGGATTTTCAGCTAGATTTATGTGTTTGGGAAATGTTTCTAGTTTCGCTGGCAAGGAAATACAGAACTTTGGGCTATGGAGTCTTTCTCCTGAAAATGAGAGAAATCAATGACTGAAAAAGGAAACTTTGAGAGGATAAAGGCTAAATAGGAAATAGTCTTTCAGTTTAAATGTCGTCGTGTAAGGTGGAAGAAAAGAGTACACAAAGAAAAATTATAGCACCATTAAAGATTAATTCTAAATGGCTGAGTCTAAAGCACCGCGTGGTGAATTTTAAACTAGTCGAACATTCCAATTTAAACAAAGAGAACAAACATGAATTTACAGGGAACAGGAAGTACATACATAGATAGGATCACAATACATCAAACCACCACCATTAGAATATTTTCATCAATTCTTCAAGACTTATGCATTGTTATTTCTATTAAGATTCAAATATTACATTCAAGAGTCCTATGTCTACACTACTTTTCCAACCCAGCTTACATAAAAAAGATACAATATATAGAAAAACCACACCCTCTTGGGGTGTTATGCCTCAAACTACTCCTAGAATTTCGGATTTTGGTTACTTCCTCCTAGACAACCTTTCGAATAGAGTTTACCAAAAATGGAAACTTGACTGCACCCAATCATAACATAACCTACGTCTTCATCTCAATCATTAAGTCATGAGTAATATTCGATCATCAAGTTGTGATTCATCAACGTTTTCTTTTACGGGGTGCCCGAGTGATCGAGCGCACTGTTGGAAACCCTGTCACCTTGTATAATGGGCTCTGGTTGTTGTTGCAAGATTACTGGCTATAGCATGCATGTGGTGAGTTGGTGTAGTAGATGTCCATTTGTGGTCTCTCGTGAAACTCCAGGTGGAAACAACGGTTGCAAGGCCATGCATCTCTTCCAAAACTGACATGTGTTTCACTTACACCTACCCTCCTCAGTAGGTAAGTTTACAACTTCTATGGGATGAATATTCACCGCGTGGGTACTGCGTTAAACTTCTTGTTATCGACAGGAAACATGATACATGGGGAGAAATATTCCATGCCACAATCAAACAAGACAAAATGGGGCTGTCTCATTCATGCCTCTGGCCCCACCTGCAACCTTAAAAATCTGAGTGTTTTTCTAAGAGACTAGTTCCATTTATTCAAATTCTTCACCTATCTCTGCAAGACCGCATTTCCTTTCAGTTCTTCTTGAGCATTGGCGAGAGCCACACAGACATTATCCATGGTCGACCTGCATTCCTTGAAATGCTCTGTTATTCTTTCTTCTGACACCCTCTATTCCTTCTGCAGCTGAATGATTACGTCTTGTGCCTCTTTGAGCTGTCTTTTCAGCCAATTTTCATTTCTTTCCTAACTTTGCGACGCTGGCATTTCAATAGTCCTTTCTGCCAACTTTATTCTTAATTCTCTGTTTTCTTGATACAATTCGGTGATAGAGAGTTGCGCTTTCTTCAGCTACTGTGACGACTCTTGAGCATCCACGTTTTCATCGCTTGACCTCCTCCGTATTTCACCAATTCCCTTGCTTGAACCTTCAAGAGGTTCTAGCCGAAAAACACGCATGAGTAATATCTCAACAGTAGACTGGGTGCGCAGTTCACTGGGAGCTTGGATCTCCTCGAGTTTCTTAATCAACCTCAACCTGCCTCTTTTTCGGGGTGTTGGCTGGTGGGTTGAAGAATCTTTTATTTCCTTCCCTTTTCCCGTGGCATCTTCCCTTCTCGCCCCTATGATGCAGAACAATGTTTCCCTCGCAGATAAAGGAATGTCTCCTTTGGGGTCTCTAGGGATGCCGACTGAAATCAGAAATGAATCCGAGTCTTTGTTCAACCATCTCAATTCTTCGACCACCAACAACTTGATCAATGAAAAATGGGATAAATTTTTTCCCGCTTGGTCAGCCTCGGCCTGGACGCTGTCTTCCATACTTTCCAAGCTTCGATGCAAGAAAAAAGGTAGATTCAAGGGTTTTTTCCCAGTGAAGTGCGTCAATAGGCTGATGTATATGGGTACACTCTGTCAAACCTTCCTTCACAAGTGAAATACCTTTTGATTACCTTTAGGATCTTTTGGAAAGGCTCCCTGAGGTACTGGCTTGGAACATCGCCTCCGATTTTCCCATTTAGGCAGTTGGTCTTAATAAAGTATTCATAACACAAAAGGTCTAAAGGCATGCCTTTAAACCACTTTTCATCATGTGGAGGGATATCCATCACAAATGATAGAGTTTCCTCCGTCACTTGGAAGGTGATTCCCGCAATGGTCGTGCAGAAACCATTAAAATTAAGGGTGAATTGTTTAGCCAGCTTCGCATTGTACCCTTTGATATTTTCACAAAAGCGCATACATCTGACCTGTTCAAAAGATGCCCTAATTTCCAAATCTTCATTTATTAATGCCAAGTCTTGATGCTCAGACCTCATGGCCCTACCACTTCTCACCTTCTTTGTTATGCTTTAGGATGTTTTCATGATGCCAGTATATATTTGTTTCGTGCACACGGTAATGAATGATAACATCTTCTCTACGCGACAAATAAGAATGACATACTTCACAGAGATTGTTGGGAAGGCAGTGACAAAAAATTTGCGCGACAAGAAAAATCAGCCATAGGAATCCACGACGTGACAGTAAGGCGCGATGGAAAATTTCAGCGCAATAGGAGATCGACGTGGTGGAAAAAAACAACGAGAGGCTTGCCGCACTATGGAATCACGATGGAAAATTATGGCGCGGTAGCAAATTACTAGAAGACTTGTCATGAGACAGAGAATTTAGGCGCGGAAATAAATTCAGCGTGACAGGAAGAAATTCCAAAGAATAAAGACTGAACACGAGAAGAAATATCGTCCAACACGCTAGTTTGCAGCAAAATCCAATAGGATTTAAACAATTATTGCAAATGATGAAGGAGACGCGACAACTTGAATGAACAGACTCACAATACGAACGATGGCAATCAACTTTCCCACAATGAAGGGCTGCAGGGATTGCAAAAAAAACCACAGACAACACACAAATCCAGAAAGTAAAGGAGAGACATGCAGGGTGACTAGTATTTATACTTGAACGGGTAAGGAATGGAATCATGGCAGAGGATGATAAATCCATGGCGACGAGAAGTTTGGAAGAAGGTTGATTATTTGTGTAGCAAACTTGTGCGACGGGTATGTTTTGAAGTGTGAAAAATACAGATGATAAGAGAGACAGAGTACATGATATGAGCGTCGTGATTTTTTACCTTTTTGACTTCATAATTAGGCGATGATGTTTGTTATATCCATTGATGTGACATTTATCCCAACAACTTGCCTCGATCTCTAGCACATAAATTCCCCTTTTATGATAGGACTCGATCTTTCGGGAAAGGGATCTTTACAAGTCGCACATGACTAATCGTTATTCCCTTTCTCGACTCCAAGGGCCAGACATGCTACTTTCTAATTTCGACCCATTCGTTATTCAATTCCTGACCTCACATGCTTTGACACATGAACTATGACTCATATGGGACTAACTCTAACTGTAAAAATTACGGTGCTAAGAACTGGCTCCAATGGGGATGTTATCCTTCCAATGAGGTGGCAAAGAATAACAGACCAAGTTCTTGACCATTGGGTTTTATTTGAATTACCGACTCTAAAATGATGAAAAAGACTCATTTTGGACCTCCTTGACACAATTACGATGAGACTCAGCATAAACTTAGGGCCTTCACTTCAGGCTTCAATTTTCTACTGACTACTGACTCGAAACACTTTCTTTGAAAATAAAAATGGTTATTTACAATGACATGATAGACTGAAAAAACTTGTTAAACCAGATAATGTTTTAGGAACCTTCCATTCACAAGCCCCCCACTAGTGAGCTCTCCATTAATCTCTTATAGAAAATAGGCATTGTTCCCATGATACGCGACAATTCTGAATGGCCCCATCCAAAGATGATCAAACTTTCCATGCCTCCCTTTGTCTTCATTCCTCACATCCCACTTCAGTACCATATGATTCACCTTGAAATCCTCCTCTTTAGTGTGTCTGTCGAAAATTATTTTCATTCTTTCTTGGTGAAGCTGTGATTTGTTGAAGACCTGTTCTCTCATTTGTTGCACATGGACAAATTGGTTTATTCTCCTTTGAGCATCGTTTGGTTTGACTTCTTGCTCTTGCAATAGTCTCCTTACTGGAAATCCCAATGAGGTGGGAAGAACTACCTCTACACCATATACAATTTGGAAAGGTGATTTGGAGATGGACTTTTTAGTGGTTATTTTGTCGGCCCATAATGCATAAATAAGATTTTTGTGCCAACCTTTCTTGTTGTCCTTCATAAGCTTCTTAATAATCATGGTCAACATTTTTTTAGATGACTCTACCAATCCATTACCCTGTGGGTAATAAGTTGTGGAATGTCCTAGAGTTATGTTGTAATCATTGTAGAATTTCTCCATCTTCTTAGACTTGAACTTCGTTGCATTGTTAGTGATGATCTTGACTAGACAACCAAATCTAGACAAGATGTTATTCTCTAAAAACTGAATGATAATTGTGTCGGTAGCTTGCCTTGTGGGAACTACTTCATTCCATTTGGTGAAGTAGTTTGTGGATGTCAGTATCCATCTATGTTGAGATGAATATGGAGGATCAATTTCTCCTATACAATCCAGGCCCCATTGCATAAACGATGCTTCAACAGAGATAGGTTTTAAAGACAGGGGTTGCAACTTTCTTTTCCCATCAAAGATCTGGAATTCGTGGCAACTGGAAACTTCCTTGTATACATCCGCAAAAATACTAGGCCAATAGAACCCCACCCTGAATATTTTTTGCGTAGTTGTCTTCCAATAATGATGCCCCCCACAGTCTCCTTTGTGAAACTCCTTAATAGCCATGTTCGTATCTTCCTCGAGAAAACAATTTAGTAAAATCCCATCTGGATCCTTCCAATACAGAGAATTGTCCAGAATGAAAAACTTAGATGCTTTCAACTTCAATAATCTGGCTTTGGTTTTGCTCAACCCTGGATGAGCTTGAAAATTCCTTAACATGTAAATAATTTCAGCGTACTAGGGAGAATCAATGAACTTCTGAGATACATGTGGGACTGCTTCTTCTTGTGGTTTTTTTGACATATCAACAATAAAATTGATCCCAAAAACATCTGAATTTGACTGCGCCATTAATTTTTCTAGCCCTTGACCCTTAATCAACTTTGTAGGCTTGATTTCGAGGTCATATTCCAACATTACTGCGATCCATTTGCCGCTTCTCCCTTCAGGATCAGGCTGAGTCAAGATATCCTTAATGGAATTGCTAGGCACATAAGCAATGATGTGGGAATGCAATAGGTAAGTTTTGAATTCCTTTAGGGCCTTCACCAAGGCATATGCTTGTTTTTCCATGATGTCATACCTTAGTGGGGAGTCTCTCAATGTCCTGCTGAAATAAGCTATGGGATTTTCAAAGTTCTTCTCATCCTTTTGTAACAAAACACCAGCGATGGTGTGTTATGAGGCAAAGGAAAATAAAATAAAGTCCTTCGCAAAATCCAAACTGGCTAACACTGGAGCTTTGGTTAGCTCCACCTTAATATTCAAACAACTTCCTAGCTTGAGGAGTCCATTTTATTTTATTACCTTTCCTGAGGATATTTGTGATGTGCTTTATAATCTCAACCAAGTTGGGAATGAACCTTCTCATAAAATTTACCTTTTCTAGGAAAGACTGCACCTCTTTCTTTCCCATGGAAGTGTCGATCTTCGGAATTCCCTCCACTTTTTGGGGTTCTATTTTTATGCCTTCCTTTGAAATGATGTGTCCAAGCAATTTTCCTTCTTGCATCCCAAAGTTTGATTTTTTCAGATTCAAAGAGATGCCAAACTTTCTGCATTTCTGGAAAACCTTCCTTAGATGTTCGAGATGTTGATCATCGGAATCCAAAAACACAGTGATATCATCCAAGTAAATCATGATAAACTTATCTTTCTCATCGGCAAATTCTATATCCATGGCCCTTTGGAAAGTCGCTCCAGCATTCATAATCCCAAAAGGCATTTTTGCATACATGAAAGTACCCCAAGGTGTTGTAAAGGTTGTCTTCTCCCGGTCACCCAGGTGCACCATTATCTAGTTGTAAAAGAAAAACTGTCAAGCATCAATATTTTTTGAGATCCAAACACCTTCTGCAGGATGTAATCCATCTTAGGAAGTGGATAGTTGTCTTTGAGAGACACCTTGTTTAGATTCCGAAAGTCCACACACAATATTATTTCACCACTTTTCTTTTTGACATGCACAAGGTTGGACACCCACTTGAAAATATTAAGGACACAATAATATTAGCATCAAATAGTTTCCTTACCTCCTTTTCAATCAATGGCAACAACAAAGGGTTGATTCGTATCAAATTTTTCTTGAAAGCTTTTTGATCCTCCTTGATGGGAATTACATGCTGAATTACTCAAGTGTCATAGACCTTTAAGTCTTCATAACTCCATGCAAAAACATCAGGGAATTCTTTCATGAGGCTGATATACCTCTATTTGATTTCTGGACTGAGCGTTTTTTACATTCTGACGATCTTAGGATTTTCTTGAGTACCGATGTTGCAATCCTCTATATCCTCATCGTTCACAATGATTTTAGGATTTCTGGTTACATCATTTTCATCAAAAAGATTTTATAATGGGACCAAGACTTTGGGGATAATGTTGTTTTTCAGCTGCACTACATCCCTTCCAAATATCTGATTCTAAAAGGGTCATTGTTGTTGAAAGCAGTTGCATCTTCATCTTCTTCACAAAAACACTCATCATCAATATTCGCATTAGTGAATTCATCACTCATTTGGATGAATCTCTCCACCTATTTATCATCTTCAAACACTTGCCAATATTTAATGTTATGGGGTACTACAGGCCTATGTTTGACTTAAATTTCATACTTCTTATTTGGAAAAATTGAAATTTTGAACACTGAAGCTGAAGTAGCCAGAGCATCTGCAATTTTATTTCCCCCCCTAGGAATCACTGGAAAATTGTACTCTAAAAACTCTTCAAGGAGATCCAACACTAACTTTCTATATGCTCTCAATATAGGATGCTTGGACTGATATATACCCTTTACCTAATTAATGATAAGCTCATAATCTCCATGTACAACTATCCTTATAGCACCCAATTCCTTTAAAGTCCTCAAACCCAAAATCAGTGCCTCATATTCGACCATATTATTGGTACAATCAAAAGAGAGCTTGTAAGAGAAGAGTTTTGTACCCACTTTGGGAGAGTTAATCCACACACGAGCTCCAGCTCCTTCCCTACTGAAAACTCCATCAAAGCTAATATTCTACATTTCATTTTCCATGATGTTTCTCTGATCTGTAATTTCTTCTGTTTGATGTTCGACTTTGTCTTTGACAGTCATGACAGTTGTTGGCTTCCCCTCTTCAAAACTTAAGTTATTATAAAAAATAAAGGAGCCAACTTCGGTGTTGACAAAGTAAATAGGATGATTATTTGGTTGGGTTTTGCTACTCACCATGTACTTGAGCAACACTTCTCTATACAATCTCCTTTCTTAGCCAAAAATAGGGATAGTAGCATACGACATGTCTATCTGCAAAGTTCCCTTTAATTTTTAAGCCCAAGATCTAGATAACAACATGCCAAATTTTGGGGGAATGTCGGCAACCACCACATCCATGACCATATTTTTCAATGGGATTTGAGACAATGATACAACCAAATATTTGATCAAACCCAAGAATTTCACCTTTCTTGAGTCAAAAGAGAAAAGATCTTTATAAGGTCCCGTAACGTCCAAGCCTAACTCATCCATGACCATCTTGGGCATGAGGTTATGTTATGTGCCTGAATCTAACATGGAATTATGTAAGGTCATTGGTGACGATTGAAAATCTCAACAAAGTTTTTCTCGCAAAGTGTTGCTAAATCCTATTATTATAAAAACTAAATAATACTAGTAGGTGGGGACCCCTTGAACTATTGGAGAGCATGTTTGTTCATTTTTGGTGTTGATATGATGTGCAATACACCTCACATGGTTGATGAAGATCTTGTTGTTATTGGTTATGAATTGAGATTATGAATTGTTGATCCCTTATGTTACTATAGCCTATGCTATTCATTAATGTCGTTGTTGTCTGTTCTTATCGCACTTGCATAAAAAACATGTTGGTAAAATGACATGAAGGGCAGTTTTGAGAGAGGCAAAATACTAGAACAAATGTAAGGGAAGGGGACCTAGTTCTTCAATATAACATGTGAATAACTTAATGGAAATAAGAAACAATTGCAAGGGGAAGATTTTAAATCTACCCTAACTATACTATATGCATGGAAATACTTGATGATTAATTTTAATCCCTAGCTAGCAAGTAAATGGTTATGAAATTGTGATTGAATTACAAGTTTAATATGCATATGGTGTGAAATGTTGGTGGCACACTTGGCAAGGTGATAGTGCTAATGGTTATGCGATGGTTAATTGAATTATGTGGTCGATCCACATATGGTATTTTTCGATAGATTGAATGTCAGTGGTTCATTTGACAATGTGGTGAACATTAATGGTTATGCGATTTTGTTTGAGTTATATGATGTGAAATGGTATATGGTGATCGCGCTACTGGATTTTAAAGTGGTGATGGTTTCGATACATGTTTGATTAATCATGTTAATGGAGAATTTTTTGGCATGTACTGTTGAGTTAATGAGATGTGGGTGGAGGCGACGTGCATTTACTGCACGTCACCTTTACTCTTCCCGTTGGCTGCCACCCCAGTCGGGTTATTGTTCGATCTTACTGTTGTGTTATGCTCAGAAATGTTAGCAGAGAGGAACTACTCGGCCAACTCTCATTTTAAGGAATTCGATTAACATGTATGTCCCTTTTTTTGGCCATTCTTGACTTCACTATGGTTATGAAATGATTATTGGCTCAGGTGTATGGGTTTGTGTTTTTCCTAAGCATTTCAACTGTGTGAAATTTTGGTTCTTGAATGAAGAGTGGATTGTGCTTCCTGTAATATTTTTGAGTCCGTAGAGGTTATTGATCTTCCTGATGATAGCTCTCTCTTACTACTACGGGTTTAGTTGGAGGGTTTTTGTTTAAAGCCTTGGGTGGATAGCTATCTTCATGCACTGACTAAATCCAGTCTCTGGCTTTCTTGGGTTTAATGGTCGAAGGCTTTCTGCATTTCTATGATGTGTTTCACTTCGGCATTGGTTGTTTCCACCGCTAAGGGTCACGAAGTGAGTGTTCTGTTATTAACTCGGCCATGTCTTCACCTCAGTACCGTGGTAGTTAGACGAAGAACACGAGGGTTATACCCTATGTGCATTAAATAAATTGCTCGGCTGAATAAGAGCTTCTCCATTTTTTTTGGCCCCCTGCCATGGATTGTTACATGTTCACAAATGAATCATGTCTCTCTCTATGTGAACACCCTTGGCCTTGAAAGTTCCACCATTACGAGGAGTTGGCCCCATTCCCCGGTGTTGGCTACAGAGTAGACCCTTAACCCTCCAGTCTCGAGTTTGTAAGGAGATTGTTGTGCCTGTCAGGTTGCTACAGGTTATCATGGATTGAATGTATGGTTGATTACTTGTGAATATGAATTCACCCAGTTGGTCGTATGGCAGTCCCGTTGCTTTAAGAATTTAGTTACTACATATGTGATGATAAGGATAAACCCTTCATTGCCAATTGCACTTTCAAAATATATAGTCACCCTCCTTATGTTAATAGCTCAGTATTGTTAATGGAAAGGGCCTCTTCCCTGATTCGATTGGATGCGTGGGTATGCATAGCTACCACAACTTGTTCGGTTGATTGATTTTCTACAACAGTGGAAAATTGTTTGGTTGATATACAGTCACTAGTATTTGCACTAATGATTATTTAGATGTTTAGCTAGCATTGGTGAAAATGCTTGATGTTTCTCATGTCGCGTTATATGTTTGAAAAATAGATATGGTCACGGTAACTGTGGGTTTCTCTTGGGGCCGAACGATTATTGAATTGGATGACTTTGGGAACTATATCCTTATGATTGTTTGATTGTTTAAGCCTAAAATTGCACAACATAATTGATCATAGTTGGTCTAAATCGAAGTAATATTGTCTTGGTTCGATGAATCAATGATGAATTGAGCTATTGTCGTGACTGTGTGTTTGGTTTGGTAAAATGGAAACATTGCATCGTGTTTTTCTAGGTGGCTCCGCACTGTGTATAGTATGTATAGCTTGGGTTTCACAGAGTTTTAATCATGTTTATCGATCATTGGTTATGAAGGGCATGTTTTCGAGGATTTTTCATGTTGGTTAGATGGCCTAGCTCTTTAAGCCATATTGAATTTTTTTTTTACTATGGCAGAATTACATTTCCTGGGTAGATTATTCTATGCATAGCTTGTGTCTAAATGGTGACTGTGGGTTGTATGTTTAATTATCATTTCGGGCGTGGAAATTTGGTCATTATTATTTTGGTTACTACCTATATATATTAATGAAGATCATTGCATTTAAATAGGCCCAATTGCAGTAATAGTGACTTCATTGTTAATTTGAAAACATGACTTTTGGGTATTACTGTGGATTGAAGAAATGCATGGACGGTGGTTGATGTTGATAGTTTACAGATTGGAAATGAGTATTGTTCGAAAATTGTTATAAAATGAAAAGTATGTGTATGAATGGAGCATAACCTCTTACAAATTGTGTGGAATACATACTGTCTCACGGTAGAACTGTGTTGGATATTTTATGAACACTGAATTAGTTAAATTACACAGAAATTGTGGATGGTTGATGCATCTTCTTCGCAACATGTTTATGGATCACTTAATTAATCTCATGAACAATAATTGTCTTTAGTCCCTTCCATGATTTCATTTTACGCTAATTACAAATCCCATCACCTTCCCATTTCATTTTTTCACTCCCTGTTCTCAGATTAATTACAGTCAAGAGAATTTATGTGTTAAAATGGATGAAAGTGGCAGTGTCTTGTGTGGATTGTAGTGCGGTTTTATTGGTTTGTTTTACAGTTGATTGTTGTTTTCATTGAGAAGTGACCATGTCTTCTTCCCTTTCATTATATCATATTTTCACTCAATACAAGCCCCTCACGTATCCATGAACCCTTTTTCACCCCCCTGCTCGTTAATTAACAAAAAAACAATTTGTATGGATTGGATTGCATGAGTCTGATACATTCTGAGCCAAATCTATTTCATATTTTTAAGAGTTGTCATGCATGGTTATTTAAAAGACTATTTGCTAATCGATTACACATGCAGGATGAGTTTTTTCAGTCAAGGAATCCATGGCCGAGGAAACAGAGGTAGAGGTAATTGGAACCGAGGCCCAAGAAGGCTCAGTTTCTCTATACATTTTGAAGTTGATTAAGAAGAGCTTGGAAAACTGTTTCATGCCAGATTCTTTAATTGAATTGGGAAGGAAATAGTATGAACTAGGCCTAAAAGGCCTCCTTTCCAAGCCCCGCAAGCCCCCAGTATCCCTGTGCCTCCTCATGTCTCCTTACAACCTGAGGTCCCTGAAAATGTTGGATGACAGGAGATTGTCCACCTGACAGACTGCCAACATCGTGGCTGCTCCAACTTATCTTTGCCTGCTCCTCCGCATTTGAACCCCATTTCCCAAGCTGCCCCAAACCACTCGCCAGTGCAATCACCCCATGCTAGCAAGAGATTGAAGACTGAAGCCCACCATGAACTTGATAAAGGAAAAGCCACTACTTCCCCTTCCTCACCCTCCAATGAATATGACAAATCCATGTCTTCCTGGATGCATTTGAGGGAAAATTGTTCCCACGTGATCAACGAGATTAGGCCTAAAGGCTTTGCACAACCAAAGGCAAATTAAGGAAAATCAAGAGGTGACAACAACAACCAAGGAAGGGTTGCATCATAGAGTAGGAAATATGGCTTTTGATTTTTATGTTATCTATAGTTTTATCACAGTTGACTTCATGGATCTTTGGACAACATGTTTTATTTTGGATATATGAGTATTATTTTTGAAATAATTTCAATTTCCATGAGCTGAAATTGCCAAAAGTAAATATGTTGATGGGAGACACAAGGAAGTGTGTTTTTCTTAACTAATGGTTATGTTATGATTGTTATGAACTAAAGGGAGTCACAAAGGGTCCCACCTACTAGTTATTATCTATTTATGACCCTTATTATGATTATTAATTCCCCCCCTAACTAAAGTTAGTTGAGTCTTTTAATTAACTTAAATAATGAGTTGGTTTAACTACTTCAACCAATTCCGACTTGTTAAAAGTAAAAGGAAAGGGAGGAACAAGTGGAGGATAGAAGCAGAAGCATGCTAAGGTTTTCTCTTTGAGTTTATGGTGAGATAGTTCAGTTTTCATTCATTCATACATTCATCACAACCTAATTCCCTTTTGTGATAACATGGTCTTATTGTAGACAACAATATTCAGGGCTGAATCAAATCATTTAGACACTTGTTTTTCAGAGGTGTTGATCTATCTTTGATAGTCTGTGTAGACTTGTCTGATTGTGAATTATTTTTCATGACTAATAAAGGATATTGTGCAGAGTCGAGTGGGAAACAATCTGTGGCAAGATGATCCAACTTTTAGAGTTCAATTTTGGTTTTCTGTTAGAGGTCCTTTTGTATGTTCCATCGGTGATGTCTAAGTTTGACTTTCGTCCAAGATTTCTGTATGAGATTTTGTAAAGGAAATGACTCTTTGGTGAATTGGAATGAAATAAAGGATTTCTTTATGTCTCAACTGTCTTGATTATCATCTTGGTGTCCTTACTTCTGTTCTTTCATTTATTTCAGCAACTTCTATATTCAGAAAATTACATAAAAAGTGAATTTGCAGCAAGCTTTTTGTTGATAAAAAGACTAGCCTAAGCACTCGTAATTAATACTTGTGAGTTAGGATGTTATTTTTGTTGGCTATAAACATAGGTTGATATTCCCGTCTACTTTTATTTAGACAAGTAAAGTCTGAAAATGCTTGAGTAAGATCATTTCATATATTTTCCTCAACAGTCATGTCATGAATTTTAAGGCTGACATAGAAAGGAGGAACATCATCAACATCGCCACTTTCTTCTATGCACGGGCCAAACAAGATGGCAGGGTGGTTGTCTTGGATGTTAAAGGTGTCGAGAGATTCTTCCATATTTAACATTTTAATGATCTGATTTCTATACTCTCCCTTCTTGATCAACTCATTAAACGGAATAAAGATTTTGATTTAGCCATTTCTCTTTCGAAATTAAAAGGAGGGGGAGCTTTTTCTACCTCTTTGATGATCGTTTCATTTCTTTCCTCGGGTGATTTATTTATGGATTCTTCCTTTGATTTTTGTTTCTCTGTCACATCCCTTGTTGAATTATCTTTCTTCGGTTGGCTTGAATAAGGAGTGCTCACCTGGGGTTCCTTTGTGGGATTTTCCTTCGGAAGCTCTGCAGGAACCTTTTTTCTTCTGAGGTTGTACTGCTTCTGAAACTGCATTATAGCATTGTGGTATCCTTTTCTAAACTCTTATGTTTCCTATGAAAACATATCATCATTCTCCAGCATAAAATCATCATTCACATCCATAATTGATCGTGCTCTCCTTTTTTTAAGAACACGTATGTTTTTGTATCGTCGCATCAATGCATCTGGTCTTGGATTATTTAATCAAAATATTCATTCACATAGTTGTTTTGGAAAGGAGGTCTTATTTGCTGATCACCTTGATCTCTCTGGTCTCTTTGCCTGATCTGTGGAACAAGGGCTCTTCTAAAATTTTGATTTCTAGGTTGTGTTTAATTTTTCTCTCTAGTGGCAGGCTTGTTTTCCATGGACATCCTTTCCATGATCCTTTCCATAGTCTTCATCATCAAGTCAAATTTTTCATCTAATGATCGAGATGTAAAGGGTTGCGCGTCCCCTTGGGGCATCTTCCCATTTCTGTCAAAATTATGTTTGATCTTCCCTGATGCCATCAGATTTACTTCAACTTCAATCACATCGCTCATCATAGCACCTAATGTATTATATCTCCTTTCTCTTAATAACAAGGCAAAGTCATTGTCAAAAGAATCAATGTATTGAAGTTGGGTAGCTCCGGGAGGTGGTTTGACTTCTGTGAGAATTGAATTATAAAATTTCATGAATCTAGCTGATAAATCTTGCAATGTTTCATCTGGTGATATTTTTATATTTTTGTATTGAGTCAGTAACAGAAGAGGATTCTTTTTATCACCCCATATGGAAAGAAAAAATGTTTCAAAAGCTGCAAAATCATGGATGCTCGCTGCTTGAAGGGCCTTGAACCATTTTCTGACCTCCCCCGAGAGACTCTGTGGAAACAATCTCATTTTTGCATCCTCATGATCTACCTCTTCCAGGTCAAAAAAATCATTAAACCAATCTAAGTGTTTTTGGGCAGAAGCATTTCCTTCGACATTGTATAGTTTAATTCTTTGATTATAATTCTGAGGCAAATCATGTAATTGGGCCAGAAAGGCGAGAGGGGCGAACTTGGCGGCCATGACTCTAGGAGGGATTTGAATCAGATGGATGGTCTGAGTGGGGATTATGGAAGTTCGTGGGGTGTTGGTTGGTATCAAAGATTGGAATTTGTTCTCATTGAAAATGATTTCATTCAAATAGGATTTTGATCTGGACCTCAACAGAGTTTGTTTGAATAGTAAATCGAAGTCAAGTTCCTCAATGCTTTTTAATCTATCTTTGGGTAAACATAGGTTCCTGTCCAGGTAATATAATGGGTTTGGTACCCTTTCCTTTCCTTTGCACAGAATTTTTTCGAGATCATACATGGATGCTATAGGCTCTGGATCAGGGTTCGCTCTGGTGTAAACTTTCTTAGGAGCCAGGATTTCTGATTATGACTAATATATGTTACTGATCTTATTTAATGAAGTCTCCAGGGTAAAATAATTTTCATCCAATATAGGTGTCTGACCCACTATTACCCTAAGGGGTCAAAACTACAGATTTAGTCGTTTTCCTAGGGAAAGTTTTCAATTTTGTTCTCGAAAATGACGCCAATATGTTAGCACTTGGTAAATTGTTGGGCTGAAGAGAAACAGAGTACCAAGGTAACCTACAGATTAACTTTAATACTGGAAACTAGCCTTTCCAATCCAGAAAGGGTTCTCTCTAGGACCTAGTCTCTGATAGATAATGACTTTAGATTGTCAGCTAGATTTATGTGTTTGGCAAATGTTTTTGGTTTCGCTGGCAAGGAAATACATAAATATGGGCTATGGAATCAACCTCCTGGAAATGAGAGAAATCAATGAATGGTAAATGAAAATTTGAGAGGATAAAGGATAAATAGGAAATGGTCTTTTTTTTAAATGACGTTGTGTGTGGCAGAAGAAAAGAGTACATAAAGCAAATTCAGAGCACCATTAAAGATGAATTCTAACTTACTTAGAAGAAAACACAGAGTTTAAATGGATGAGTCTAAAGCACCACACGATGAATTTTGAAACTTGTCAGAGGTTCCAATTTAAACAAAGAGAACAAACATGAATTTATAGAAAACATGAAGTACATACATAGATAGGATCACAATACATTAAACCACCACCATTAGAATATTTTTGTCAAAGTTTTAGGAGTTCTACATTGTTATTTCTATTAAGATTCAAAGATTACATTCAAGATTCCTATGTCTACAAAACTTTTCCAACCTGACTTACATCAAAAAGATACAATATATAGAAAAACCACGCCCTCTCGAGGTGCTATGCCTCAAACTACTTCTCCTAGAATTTCAGATTTGGGTTACTTCCTCCTAGATAACCTTTCGAATAGAGTTTACCAAAAATGGAAACCCGACTGCACCCAATCATAACATAACCGACGTCTTCATATCAATAATTTAGTCATGAGTAAGATTCGATCATAAGGTTGTGATACATCGGTGTTTTCTTTTACGGGATGCCCGACTAATCGAGCACACTGTTGGAAACCCTGTCACCTTGTATAATGAGCTCTGGTTGATGTTGCACGATCACTGGCTGTAGCATGCATGTGGCGAGTTGGTGTAGCGAATGTCCATTTGCGGTCGCTCGTGCAACTCCAAGTGGCAACAACGGTTGGGAGGACACACATCTCTTCCAAAACTGGCATGCGTTTTGGTTACACCTGCCCTCCTCAGTAGGTAAGTTTACAACCTCTTCACGATGAATATTCACGGCGTGGGTGTTGCGTCAAACTTCTTGTTACCGACAAGAAACAAGATACGTGGGGATAAAGATTTCATGCCACGATCAAAAAGGACAAAATGGGGTTGTCTCATTCATGCCTCTTGCCTCATCTCTAACCTTAAAACTCTAAGTGTTTTTCTAAGAGACCAATTCCATTTATTTATATTCTTCACCTGTCTCTGCAAGACCACATTTCCTTTCAGTTCTTCTTGAGTGCCAGTGAGAGTTGCGCAGGAGTTGTCCATGGTCGGTCTGCATTCCTTGAAATGATCTGCTATTCTTTATTCTGACACCCTCTATTCCTCCCGTAGCTGAATGATTATGTATTGCACCTCTCTGAGCTGTCTTTTGAGCCAATTTTCATTTATTGCCCGACTCTGCGATGTTGGTGTTTCAATAGCCCTTTTTGCCAACTGTCTTCTTAATTCTCATTTTTCTTGATACAATTCGGCGATAGCGAGCTGCGCTTGCTTCAGCTGTTGCAACGACTCCTCAACATCCACATTTTCATCGCCTGACCTCCTCCATATTTCACCAATTCCCCTGCTTGAACCTTCAACAGGTTCTAGTCGAACAATTCCCATGAGTAATTTCTTGGCAGAAGAATGGGTGCGCAGTTCACTGGGAGCTTGGATCTCCTCGGGTTTCTTAATCAACCTTAGCTTGCCTCTTTTCCAAGGTGTTGGCTGGTGGGTTGAAAAATATTATATTTCATTTCCTTTTTCCATGACATCTTCCCTTCTTGCCCCTACGCAGCGGAACGCTATTTCCCTCGCAGATAGAGGAATGTCTCCTTTGGGGTCTCTGGGGATGCTGACCGAAATCAGAAATGAATCCCAGTCTTTGTTCAATCATCTCAATTCTTCGACCACCAACAACTTGATCAATGACAAATGGGATAAATTTTTCCCCGGTTGGTCAGCCTCAGCCTGGACGCTGTCTACCATCCTTTCCGAGCTTCGATGCAAGAATAAAGGTAGATTCAAGGGTTTTTTCCCTATGAATTGCATCAACATCTTGATGTGATATGGGTACACTCTGTCAAACCTTCCTTCACAAGTGAAATACCTTTTGATTACCTTTAGGAGCTTTTGGAAAGGCTCCTAGAGGTACTAGCTTGGAACGCTTACTCCGATTTTCCCATTTATGCAATTGGGCTTGATAAAGTATTCATAGCACAAAATGTCTAAAGGCATGCCTTTAAACCACTTTTCATCACGCGGAAAGATCTCCTTCGCAGTTGACAGAGTTTCCTCCATCACTTGGAAGGTGATTCCCGCTATGGTTGCACGAAACCCATTAAAATTGAGGGTGAACTGTTCAGGAAACTTCGCATTGTACCCTTTGATATTTTCACAAAAGCGCATACATTCGACTTGTTCAAAAGATGCCCTGATTTCTAGATCTTCATTTATTAATTCCTGGTCTTGAGGCTTAGACTTCATGGCCTTGCCATTTCTCGCCTTCTTTATTATGCTTTGGGATGTTGTCATGATGCTAGTATATATTTGTTTCGTGCGTGCGGTAATGAACGATAACACCTTCTTTGCGCAAAAAATAATAATGACATACTTCACAGAGACTGTTGATAAGGTAGTGACAAAAACTTTGTGTGACAATAAAAATCAATCACAAGAGTCCACGGTGTGGCAATAAGGCACGATGGAAAATTTTGGCATGGTAGGAGATCGACGCAGTGGAAAACAACAACGGGAGGCTTGTCCCAGTAGGGAATCGTGACAGAAAATTCCAGCGTGGTAGGAGAGTACTGGGATACTTTTCACGAGACAAATAATTTAGGCATGAAAAGAAATTCAGCGCGGCAGGAAGAAATTCCAAAAAAGAAAGGCTAACCGCGAGAAGGAAAATGGTCCAACACGCTAGTTTGTAGCGAACTCCAACGAGATTTAAACAATGGCTGCAAGCAATGAAGGAGACACGACAACTTGAATGAACAGACTCACAATACAAATGATGGCAATCAAATTTCCCACAATGAAGGGCTCCGGGGCTTGCAGAAAACAGACAACGCACAAATCTGGAAAGTAAAGGATAGACATGCAGGGTGACCAGTATTTATACTTGAACAGGTAAGGAATGTAATCATGTCAGAGGACGATAAATCCATGATGACGAGAAGTTTGGAAGAAGGTTGAAGATTTGCGCAGCAAACTCGTGCGACGAGTATGTTTTGAAAAGTGCAAAGTACAAATGATAAGAGCAACAGAGTATACATGATATGAGCGCCATGATTTTTTACCTTTCTGACTTCATAATTAGGTGATGATGTTTGTTATATCCATCGACGTGACCTTTATCCCAACAACTTGCCTCGATCTCTGGCACGTAAATTCCCCTTTTCTGAAAGGACTCAATCTTTCGGCAAAGGGACCTTTACAAGTCACACATGACTAATCATTATGCCCTTTCTTGACTCCAAGGGCTAGACTTGCTACTTGCTGATTTCGACCCATTCGTTATTCGGTTACTGACCTCACATTCTTTTACAAACAAACTACGACTCATACTGGACTAACTCTAACTGTAAAAATTACAGTGCTAACACCTAGAAAATAGGGATCACTCTTGAATATTAAATCCTGATCTGCTTTATTCTCAAATAGAAAAACAAAAAAACCCTTACCACAGAAAGAAAAAGACATCCGACCTTGTATTTTTTTCCTCTAGTTTATATCTAGCCATTGGGCCATGGCCCTCAGAGACAACCATAGGCTAGTGAACTACCCAATAATCCCATTTTCATCCAGTCGAAGCACAAAAGGCCGAGACGACGATGAGTGAACCGATACCTTCAGAATTTCTTCCAGTTTTTTGACAAATTTTGAGGGTGCATGCTTCACTGACTTGGAGTAGGAAACGATCAATGCCTTAAATTTAGTGATATCAGGGGGTGGAGGAGACATCGGGGGGGGGGGCTCCTTCCCCCAATCCTGAGGCCATGCCTCAGACAGATGAAAAACTCTTAGAGAGAATACGCAGCCTCAGAGAAACCCTAGCCATAGAGCTAATTGCTAGTATTTTGTTTTAGTTACCCTATCCCATTTTTTATTAAAAAAAAAATAATCAATATTAAATGGGATATGAGGATTTAAAACCAAATCCTTTGTCAAATTTACTAATTCTCAAAATACTAATTATAAAATGTTCGGTGATATTATTTTTTAATAAAAGATTCATAAAGTCTGTATTAGAGTAAAACATTGTGAAACCATATCATAAAAAGTGTATAGACCAAAATGTATTATTATTCTCTATATATATTCTATTTCAAATTTAATTGAATAAATTTCATATATTATGATAGTTGGATAATATAAATTAACAAAATCTTTGGAAAAATCAAATATTAATAAATTATAATCATTGTTATTTTTGTAAACAATTATATTATAACTTTGTCTTGTAATCTTTGAATAAAAAAAAACATTATTATTACATCATCAACATTATTATTAGTGAATAATTATGTTATAATGTTATTATTATAATATATGAAAAATACATAAATATTTAAATCATAATCATTTCACTCATCATATTTAAGTATTTTCGTTTCTAAACACGTTTAATCAACATATTGTATCTTGTTGGAAAACAAACAATTCACCTTGAACAACAGTTAAACATTATATGGCATTAATGGTTATAATTTTTTTCAATCACAATCCAAATTAAACACTTTCATAAAAGTAAAGTTAAACATTATATGGAAACTATAAATTTAAATGAGCGATACATATCAAATTTGATTTAAAAACAAAGAAATCATTAACAATGTTCGTCTTTAACATACTCATTACATTTTATAAATCAAACAACAACAAAAACCACAACATTATATGAAAAACATAATATACATGAGAAATATACATGTCAAACATACATCTGAACAAAATCTGCAATACACATGTCATATATATATCTCTAATCAAATATAAAACAATCAGTATAAATTTCAATCAGTACCACTACTAGCTAGGTCCACCACCAAAGCCAAGTGCATCAATGTCTCTGCTACTAGAGGTAGAGCCTCTATCAAGAACAATTATCTCAGAAGAAAATGTCGGCATAAGGACACTATCAAGTGTCTCTATATCAATATCATGAATATGTGCATCAACAATACCCAATGTTATCATAGTGTCCAAATCATGAGAATCTTGTGACACATGTGGAGGAAGAGGGGGATCAGTGGATGATGAAACATGTGGACTAGGGGAAATACAATGATCAATAGATGGTGACAAAAGCGAAGGAAGAGTGGGAGAAGGAGGATCAGACGTGGATACATGTTCAAACACATGTGGAGGGGAAACAAGAGGAGGAGGAGGATATAGATTCAAACACATGTGGAGGGGAAACATGAACAAAAAGAGGAGGAGGAGGAGGAGGGGGAGCAGAAGGAGGAGGAAGAGGAGCAAGAGGAAGAGGAGGAGACATGGATGGGGGATTGGTAGATGTTGTTGTTGAATCATGTGGAGGATAATGGTAAGGAGGATGAGGAGGATCATGTGGTGGAGTAGAGTATGTGGATGGCTTTGCTTACAATATAGATGAAGTGTGATCACGGGCACTAGATGTCAACGTATCATTGAGGTTAACCACACCAATAATATGACACATCAACATCATTATGTCACAAGGAAAATGTCTCCATGTAGTAGAGAGAGCCTCTACTCATAATATGTCTCTAGGGGGTACAAGTACCACCCTGTGACTAGTTATGACACAACATAGCTCATCTACCACCTCTGTCCAGACTCTCAAATATGACCTATGTAACATGTGTGGTCTATGTACTACTAGATGTTTCTCCTATGCCTCCTCCATCACCTCATCCTCATGTTGGGGAGGCACATCCCCAACATATGTGACAATATCTACAAAAAAATAGATAATAATTATAAGACATTTTGAAACAAAATGTTACAATAACTACATGTGCATTAAATAAGACATAAAAAATGCAAATAGATTCATCAAAACATAACGATAATATTACTTCTCTCATTTGTTGGCTCCTCTGTTGTAAATTAGATGTTTGGACATCCTCTCCAATATATCCCTACATACAGGTACTCTACAATATCGAGGACATTATCATCCTTGCTAGACAATAAATCAATAACCGACCTTCCCACCAGAGTAATTAGATACTCAGTCTGACCCCTCTTGGGCATCATCTGACCCCACATGCGCACACTACATCAAATATATGCCTAGAAGGAAGGTGCATTACTGTTGGCTGAGTGGCATGAACCCTCTCAAAAACTAATGTATACAACTCACACTTTAATGGGAATAATACCGCCCTAGAAAAAATAGAGCATCAATGATCTAATGTATGAAAAAACTATCTCAAAAAAACATCCACCCACTTAATCAATCGAGGCTCCCAGAATAAACTATCTACATAATACAACATAGGGAAACTAATGTGCTGCCCATTATAGCTATATTGTGATAGTGATGAGAGCATATATCAGAGGCACCTAACTTCCTCTCTCTCTCTCAAATGCACTTATTCACAACTGACCAACTTTAACCTGGAACTCTGAAGCTAAAGTAATATTCGGACTGACATATCTCTGTACATATGCTAGCTAGGTCTCTCTTGCAGCACCGAACGACAACATAAGGAAATGGGGAAAATATACCCCCCTCCTAGAACACCCAGTGATAAAATATACATCCTTCTCCATGGGATGATACCACATATCCGGATCGACCATGAACCCCTGTCTCCCATGATCCCATTGACAAATCAACTGTTGTAAAAATGTAGAGTCCCCCCTAAGGGATTTTCCCTCCTCATAAAACTTTAGGAGGCCAATGTACATAAAAATGTCATGAGTATGTTGTGAAATCGGGTGATGATAATCCTCCATATCCCTCTCCTTGGCCTCTGACTCACACACAAAAGTATATGTCTCAATCCACCACTGTCGCGCCTTCTCCTTCTCTCGTTGTTGTCGTATTTGATTCACATAAAAATATTGTTAGGCACATATATAAAGAAAAAATAAATTGAAATTATAAAACAAATACATATATAAGTGATGTGTATTTAAAAAAATCCATTTTTATTGCAAAGAAATCTATAAAATAAATCGATGCACCCCAAACAGTTCATACGCCCCACGGTCGATGTGCTATAGAAAAACAACCACACCACTAAGAAGTGCATCCGATAGGACTATCTTCACTGACAAAGTCCTTTTATTAGTAACGGTTCATCTCGTCAACTAAGAAACATCACAATGCTCAAATTTATAGCGCACAAATACATAGTGCCCTTTATTAAACCAAATGCCCAATGCGTCATGTCTACCAGAGCACCAACATATTGTCTAACGATGATGTTTTATTTATGACACTGATGTGTCTGGTGGACTGATGGGAACCACGAAGTTAAACTTTGATTTTGTAGCTGAAGCAGTGACAGGTTACTATTAACGCACCGACACTACTGTGATAGTGGAGCACCGACTTTTTGTAATTCGGTGCATTGTAAAGGATAGAGCACCGGGAATGATGCATCCAATGAGACACCCCGCTATGAAAATTCGAGCAATATATGTCTCAATTCATTTCTCTTTACAAGACCGGTGCTTCTAATTACAATGTTTGCACTGCTACGTTAAATTTTATAAATTGTTATGTAAGTTGTGCCCTTAGTTAAGTGAAGTGTACTAGTGGGTAATGTTAAATGGCACTAGTGCGATCTATTTTGTGCGTGTATGACTTTTATAAAGTATGGTGGTGCATTTGAAAATTGACGTTCCAGGGCATTATGTGTCATGTTCGCACCAGTGTGATTGGGTTCCATTTGTGCACCGCTAGGTTAAATTTTCATACAACGTTGAGCTAGCGGTGTGGTTAATGAAGTGAAATATGTTGGTGTGGGTAGAAGCATATTGTGCGCTAGTTTCAGGGAGTTACTAAGGATCCACTGCATTGTAAAGGATAGAGCATCAGGAACGAGGCATCCAATGAGATGCCCCACTATGAAAAATCAAGCAATATATGTCTCAGTTCGTTTCTGTATACATTTCTAGTGCATTGGATTACAATGGTTTCACTGCTACATTAAATTTTACAAATCGTTATGTTAATTGTGCCATTAGTCGAGTGAAGTATAGTGGTGCGTAATTTTAAATAGCACTAGAGTGATTTCTTCGGTGCATATATGTTTTTTATAAGATATGGTGGTGTGTTTGAACATTGACAGGTTGATGCGTTATTTTTCCGGTACGCCCTGGTGCTATTGGATAGAATTAGTGCACCACTAGGTTAACTTATATATAGATTGAGCTAGCGATGTGGTAAATAAAGTGACATGTGTCGATGTGGGTCGAAGCACATTGTGCCCCAATTTTGGGGCATTCTAATGGATGCACTACCCTGTTTCTAATAATTCATATCAGTGTGCTTGATGGAACCACATTGATGCATACATGTATTCAGTGCCCCAGAGGTGGCACTCACTGTGTATTTAACACAATACACACCACATCGGGGCGAGCCGAACCGTTCAAATACACAGTGTAAAATTGAAAAAATTCACAAACTTCAAACTAAATTATAATTTTAAATGGATGAGAATGCAAATAGAAGGGTAATAAATAATTTACTTGGTCTCTTTTTCCCCGAGGAGACATGGTTGCACCGTCGAGATGAAATGAAAGTTTGTGGTAATTTCCAAATTTTGGAAATGTATGGAATCTAGCAATGGAGCTATCCAAGTCCATGTAGAGCACCGAAAACAGGGCATCTTAGGAAAATATTGAGCGTTGGTGCTTGATTGAGAGTTTGAAAGCATGGGATGCGCTGTAACAATGAAAATCGGTTTGGCAATTTTTTTTTATTTACCCTAACTCGGTGCACCTTTAGACATGTAGATGCATCAATGGGTGATGTTCAATGACACTGATGCAATTTATTTGGTGCATATAATCTTATTATAAAATATTACGGTGAATTTAAACATTAACTCTCTAGAGAGTTATGTTTAGGGTACCCTCTAAGATGATTTATTAAATGTGGTGCACTTATAGGTTAAATTTTATAAATTGTTGAGAAAGAGGTGTGGTTAAAGAAGTGAAACACACTGACATGGTTGTAAGCCTGTTTAGCGCCGGTGTCGGGGCAGTCTGAAGGACGCACCACTTTGATTTTTGGTAATTTATCGCGGTGCACTAACTTGAATGGCGTCGATGTAGACATATATAGATGCACCGACAGAGGTGCTCACTGAAGCGTTATATTTTGGGTATGCCCTAGGGTGATTAATTAAACTTGGTGCACTGCTAGGTTAAATACTATATCGTTGAAATAGCGGTGCAGTAAATGAAGTGTAACGTATCGATACAGATATAATTCATGTTTTCATAGGTGTAGGGGAGTTCTAAAGGATGAACGACTTTGAATTTTGGTAAATCTTGGTGCACTAGATTGAATGGCATTGGAGCAGACATATATAGACACACCAGTGGAGGTGCTCACCGTGGCATTATGTTTCAGGTATGCCCCAGGGAAATTAGTTAAACTTGGTGCACTGATAAGTTAAATATTATATCATTGGAATAGCAGTGCATTAAATGAAGTGCAATGCATTGGTGCAGATATAAGCCCTGTTTGCACCGATGTAGGGGAGTTCGGAAGGATGCACCACTTTGTTTTTTTGGTAATTGTCCATGATGTGCTAGCTTGAACAGAGCAGGTGTGGCCATAAATCGATGCACCATCAATGGTTATCGTTGTGTATTTAACACATTACACATCGCCTCGGTGCAAGCCGAACCATTTAAGCGCACCGCACATTTTTTTTTTCTTCGAAAAAAAGACCAATTTAAAGCTAAATTGTAATTTTAATTGGATGAAAATGCAAATAGGAAGGTAATAAATATTTTATCTGATATTGTATGTCTTGAGGAGGCATGGTTGAACTGTTGAGAGGAAATTAAAATTTGTGGTAATTTCCAAAATTTTGAAATGTGTGGAATCCAGGAATGGAGCTATCCAAGTCGGTGTAGAGCACTCGAAACAGGGCGTCTTAGGAAAAAGGTGAGCATTGGTGCTTGTTTGAGAGTTTGAAAGCACGTGATGTACTGTAACAATGAAAATTGATTTGGTAATTTTTTTTAATTACCCTACCTCGGTGCGCCTTTCGATAGGTACGTGCATTGGTAGTTTATGTTCAATGACACGGGTGCGATTTATTCGGTGCATATAATTTTATTATAAAGTATGGCAATGCTACAGGAAAATGGATGCACCGGGGGATCATTTTTCATGAAAGTTTTGGTGCGTATATATGTTAATGATGCACCGATTAAAAAAACTCCACAAAATCCTCTCACCACACGCCTCTATGAATAGTGACGGGGCTTTTGAACATTTAATCTCTGGTGCATTATTTTTTAGATGCACACCGATGCATATGTTCCATAAAAGCACACTAACAAAAAAACCTCCACAAAAACCTTCGGCTGCCTACCTCCACTAAAAACCTTTTCTATTTATAGCTAACAAAATAATTTTTCGAGGAGGTTCCGTAAAAACCTCCAGCTGCCTACCTCCACTAAAAACCTCTGTTATTTACAGCTAAGGGAAGATTTTTTGGAGGAGGTTCTGTAAACACCTCCCCTAGAAGGTGTTCTCCTTGTAGTGTGGATTTCTAGTGAGCTCTCTTTTTTGCGTTTTTGGCATTAGAATCGGGAGTTGTGCCTCCCAGAATACAAGGCACAATCATCGTTGATCTGGCCTTTGTGTGGTTTTCCACCATTGATCTACGATCTGTGTTATTCATTTATCCCACATGCATCGAGGAAGTCTTGCATAATGGGTTTATAATAAAAATACAACCCTTTTTCACTTGTGTGTGAAGCACAAAGAGCCATGGAACCCTCCAAATCTTGAACGTAATGTAACTTTTGGCTGTCAAAACCTCATGAGAAAAGTGTGTTCACCGAACCAGAAATCACTCGGAGTGAGGAAATGCTGAAGGCGAGCTAACTTGATGCCTGATGGACTAGTGGCCCGATGCTCAATGGACCAGATGAGATTCAAATAAATGAAGTTGGATATTAGCTGATGCAGGGAGGCCCGGTGGACTAGACTAGAATCATATGGTGGAAATTTGAATATAAGTTGTGCAGGGTGACCTGGGGCCCAATGTTCTGGTGGACCGGTGGCCCAATGTTTGGAGGAGTTGAATGGAAGTTATATATATAAGTTCCACGGTGGTTTGGGGGCTCAGTGAACTATCTCGGAGTTGATGGAAGTTAGATGGAGGTTTGCGTGAGATGGCTCGGTGGATTGTCCCAGAGTCGATGGAAGTTGGATGGAGGTTTGCGCGAGATGGCCCGGTGGGCGGTGGACCAGTGGATCAGACCGGACTAGAGGCATATAAAGGTGATGGTAAGGGTAAGTAGTTGTTGGTGACCCCACCAATGATCGATGTCATTCCAACACCATGTCAGTGACACATCAACAAATTTCCACATAGGAAAAATTGTCCTATAGTCTAAAAAAACTAAAGCCTAGAGCCATTTTCTTATTTTGGCCATAATTGGAGAAAATTAAGTTAGAAATGAAACTTATGGATTTTGTCTGCAATGAGGAGATCTAAAAAGTGTTATAGAGGAACACTGCCCATTTTTGCTTGGATTTGTCAAAAATTGCAAAATAGTGGTTTTTAAATATCTAGGTCCATATCATTGGCAGATATCTGGATTAATATGAAATTCTTGGAGGGAGTCCAAAAAGAAGACATGGAAATAACCCCTGAAGGAATTGAATAAATTCTAAGGGGTTTAGAACAAGGATGCTGAAATAGGGTAAAATCAACTATTCCAGGCTAGTTTTTTGGGATATTTGGGATTTTTAGAGGAGGAAAAGGATCCTCAGATGGAAAAACTAGAAAATTTGTTTTCTCAACATTTTGTATACTCATCAAGACAAACAATTTGGTTTAGTAAAAAATTTCCAGATGTTCACAGTTTGGAAGATAGCTAGTTGTCATTTCTAGATTGTTGTAGTTTTTTACTAGAACATCAGATTAACAATATGAGAGTTTTTATGAATTCCTTTTCATCATTGTTATTTATGTCTTATACACAAGTTTTCTTGGTTCTTGGTGGGTTTTCTTTTGCAGTAGACAAAAGTTGGCCTTCTAGTAAAAATTGCACCAGAATGAAAAGTGTGCAAAAGGGGGGTAAATTAGCAATATTTAGATGACTATAACTTTATGGTCAAAGATTAGAATTGGGAAATAATGAAGTCATTGGAAAGATATTGGATAGAGGAATCCAGATATCCACCCTGAATTGGGAATTGAAAATTTAAACTCACAAGAAATCAAAAGGAAGATGATTGTTTAGATTAAAGGGAAAAATTGTGCATATGTTTCCAGAATTGTAAATTATAGTTTTTAGCTAACCAATGTGGTTGTATGAAAATTGATCAGGAGCTTAAGATTAATTATGGAACATACAAGGTTTAGAAGGAGATATATATGTGTGTGTGTGTGTGTGTGTGTGTGTGTGTGTGTGTGTGTGTGGAATATGCAAGAGAAATATACATGTATGAGGAAATACAAGGAGAATTCTTCAAAAATGTGCATTGGTTTCTTTAGGAAGCTGCAAGGATAAAACTTCTTGGTGCAGTGAGTCGTTTGGAATGCCTCTATTGAAGTTTCATTTGGATAAATAATAAATAGATAAATATTTCCATATAGAAAATGTGTATATCAAATGCGGATGCTAGGTAAGAATTCCCATCCACATTTTATGATAATGCATGAGCAGTGGGTACACATGAAAGATTGAAGGATGGTTTATTTAGCAAGTGAAAGAGTGTCGTGTCACAAATTATTCAGAAGATGATCAAGGGAAAGGATTGAGTAATGTCAAGAGATGAATCCAGATGCAACCACGAGGGTTTAAGAATCCAAGAAGATAGTGGTCTAATAAATCAGGCCATAATTCATATATGAAGGTTAGGTGCATTGTATCCAGGAATTATTCTATGAACAATTGGAAAAATACATCCCCCATGTTAGTGTGCTCAGTGGAAACATGGTGGAAGAATAAATCACTCAGTGGATGAGAGAGTGGAAATTCCATTATGTGCATATTTTTTCTAGATGGATGCAATTATACTCCAATGAGAGGTAATACATAAAAAATAATTGTATTCCAAAATTGGACAAAGTCCATGAACAATTGAGATAAGTGGAAAAGTTACCATAAGTGGATGCCATGCTAGTTGGAGTATATTACAACACTCAAATAACTATGACAACAATGAAAGGGAATCACTTATGCATATAGATAATGATGAGTACATTTCAAGTTTACTGAGTGTAACTCCAAGGTATAATGGGATGGAAAGTTAAGAAGAACACAAATAGGGAAGTGGTCTTTAGAGAGGAAAATCCCTAAGAAGACACATGAGGAAGAAAATGGTTCTATTCTTGACATGGTATGCAAAAGAGATGGAACCTAAAAGGAAATATCTCAATTGTACATGTAATATGGTCAAGCTTGTACAATTGTTTGAAGAATCAAAGAGTTGTAGAGGGAAGTGCAAGGCTGCATAACAAGATCCTCTGCATAAAGGATGAAATTGTGAGATGTCAACACTAGTGGAGACATTACTCATGTTGGTTCCGAGGTTACTAGTGGAGAAATTACATATTGTGTTATGTTGGTTATGAGGTCATAACCAAGTTAAGTTAGAATAAATTACTCATGTTGTAGCAATGAATGCCATTAGAAATGGTCTTGTGTGAGGCCATGATATGGTTGGAAATGGAAAGGCTATAACACCATCCAAGTGATAATGGTTTCCCCTATATAACCGATGTTTGAACTGCAACCTATTTGCCGACATGAGAGAACACTAAGAGAATTGTATTCCTAGTTTTGTGTATGGGTTGAAGAGGAAGGTATCCAAATGATTAGACAATAAGTGTGGAAGAGTTTGGATAATGTGTTAAGGTGTTGGCTAAACGTTCCAATTCTCATGGTGGAATACATGACATGAACATATGTTATTCTAGAGCCAATGCAAGGATGCATTGTGTATATGTGGCCATGGGTATTGGCAGATTGGTTTTATTTATTAGTGAAGTTTGATAGCATTAAGAACAGATTTGTATGTTGATAATGCATGTACAAGAAAGATAGTTTCATTTCGTTTTAATATGAATAATGGATGGAAATGATTGAAATGCTAGTAAAATACAATTATGATATCATTTCACAAAATGTTGAAAATGTGCATGAGTACTAACAATCTATTTGGCCCAGTGAGAATTGAGAAAATTGTAGGGAGAATGATCTTGGATATGGCAGGAATGTAAGCCCATAAAGAAGACCAATGCCTATTTATACAAGAGCCCAAAATAATGGGTAGAAAAATCATGCATGGATATTTATTTTGCCTGTGTACAACTTATTTGAGAAAAAAAATATAATTGCAAATTGTTATGATATGCTAACAATTCCTTTGGATGCATGGAAATTGAGAAAAATGTAGGGAGAATGGTCTTGGATATGAAAATGGTGTAAGCCTGTGAAGAATACCGATGCCTATAGCTGAAAGAGCCAAACATTATGAGCATAAATTTTATGCCTGGGAAATTTATTTTCCTGTATTAAATATTTTTGAAGATTTATAATTTAAAAATTGATAACAACCTATTTGATTTCATTAAAGTTGAGAAAATGCAGGGAGAATGGTCTTGGATATGGCATGGATGTAATCCCATAAAGAAGACCGATGCCTGTTGTTACGCGAGCCAAACATAATGAGCATAAAACTCATGCTTGGGAAATTATGTTTTCGTGTATAAAATAGATTTGAAAAAAATATATAATTGGAATTGTATGATGATGTCTCATACTGATTGTATGCATATGATGCAGATGGGATGATTGCCACATGTTATGCATTGCTAGTGGAAGTCTAGAAACAAGCTAGCATTTGCCTGCGTAAGAGTACCTTCTCAAATTATGAATTTCCTGAGGAACTGTATAACAGTGAAAGGGATGCTTGATCCTAGAGGGTGAGTACAACATGAAGAAGCAAGTTGTCAGGCTTGTAGAGGAAGTAGGTTGCCAGGCTTGAAAAATAACTAGGTTGTCAGGCCTGAAGAATGAACTTCTATGTGGGAGTTGCATTGTCAAAGAACCATGTTGCCAGGCCTGAAGACTGAACTCTTGTGTGAGTTACAATGTAACAACAGGGTTGTTGCTGGTTACTTTTTATTGATAGTTTTCCTAGAAATGAGTTTCCTTGAGTTCCAAGTAATGATATTCCCGTTCACCTGTTCCTGAAAGACCCTGATAAACAAATGGTGTAGCCTGATGGACTGAGAGCGGTGAAGGTGGAACATTCCTTGGGTCATCCCTGATAAAAGAATGGTACAACCTGATGGACTATGAGCAGTGAAGGGGGTACATTCCTTGGGATGGGAAGGTTGGTGGAAGAGAACTGGTGGAAATTTGGATAGTTGTAGGAGAACACTAGTGGTTTATGTATCTATGTTTTAGGGCTAAGGATCCTATGTATTTATGATTTTGGGGGCCGGAGTGCTTATGTATTTATATTTAGGATGGAATTCCTATGTGATATTAGGATGGAGAGAATATATGTTGATTAATGGTCGGAGAACCAAAATTGCAAAATAAATGTACACCGTATGGTGTTGTTTATTGAGGACATTCACAAAATAATGGGATGGGGAATATTCCTGAAGCCCCTAGCTAAGATATTCTTGGCCAACTAAGTGCACTGGAAGCCTTGATAAACAAATGGTATAGCCCGAGGGGATGTGAGCATTGAAGGGCGTACATTTCTTGGGTTGTGCAAGTTGTGGGGAAGAGAGAGATGGTGGCTTGGAAATACTGTAGGAGTAGAGCCTGGGTTTGGGTTGCTGAGTGTGGAGAGTGGAAAACTAGAGGGTCGAATATCCTTGTGGACTCATAACCTCATACCAGGGTTGGCCCATTGTTGAGATTTAGAACAAAAATACCTATGTCTAGGAGGTTCATCCTTTGTACGCATCTAGTTGAATTATATTTATAAAAAGATAAGTGTTTCTATTATGTTTATTATTATTATTCCACTATGTAAATGTTTTATTTGAATGTTAGGTATTTTTTGTGTTCTTATTGGATGCATTCACATTTTTATATATGTTGTTCGATGCATGGGTAAATCAACATGTTGTTTGTTGTAAATTTTATGGGCATGCCGTTCCTTGGTTTTTGTTGTATGTATGTGGCATATTTAAATTCATTTTTAGTAGGCTAAGTTAGTTTTTACAGTGATGGAAATCAACATGGGTGCTGAGTATGTTACATAAACATAGTTTCATCAAATGCAATTATTTTTTCATATGCTTGGAATGGATATGTAGTTGAGTTTTCCATCAAATGCAAGCATAGGAAATTATGATTACGACTATTACAATGATGAGTGTTCTTTGGGAATGTGTATTTTAGGAAATTTTCAAGAAGGAAAGATGATCCATGACTAAAAAATTTGAAATGGGTTTGATTCCCATGCTATTGTAGAAAATTCTCTCATTTCTTTCTATGCCAAGTGTGAGAGTATAGAGATTTCACATCTAATATTTCATGAATTTTTTAAAATAACCATTGTCTCTTAAAATGAGATGATTATAGGGCATGGAGAGAATGGATATGACAAAGAAGCCTTGATTATATTTCATTATATGCAACATGCAAGTATGAAGCTTAACCTTGTAACCATGGCTAGTGTGTTCCATGCATGTTCTAAGTTCGAATATTAGCCTAGTGTAAACTAATCCATGAACATTATTAGAAGAGGGATTGAGATGGAAATTCGTATGGATAATTCATAGTGATGTGTGCCAAGTAGGGGAATATTGAATGTGTGAATATTGTTTAACCAAAAAACGTATATGGATGTTTAATTGGCATTTCAACATTAACTAAGGATGGATGGTTAATCATAACCTACCTATACATGAATAAAACCCACTTCAACCCTTCTACACATGATCTAGAATTTGATTTGGATATGACCATGAATCTGGATTCTGGAGGGGGATCTCACCCCCCTCTAGACCTTGAAGCAGTCACATTTTAGCCCTTGTGTCTGTGATTGGTCAAGAAACTGGAAAATATACCAAAAGTCCCTCTCCTCATCTCTTCTTGTTAGAAAATGACATTGGCCTTGGTAGAATGAGGTTTGATGGGAAAATTACTAGAATATGGCCTTCTCCCAAATCCATGGTGAATTAGGTTCAAAGGAATTGACAAGTTTTGATCAAAGGCAAGCTCACCCACTACTTCTGCAGTTGAGGTTTCTATGTTTTCTTATTCGAAGACAAAGAAGATAGAGATATCATATTTAGAAATATCCCATATTTTTTTGGCACTAGAGGAATGTATTTTAACTGGTGGAATTCAGACTTCAACCTCGAGCATGATGTTCTGATTTGTGTTCACCTGCCACATCTTCCTTTGCACTGTTGAAATGAAGATACTATTAACAATATCAATGATTCTCTAGGACAATATATTGATAGCTCTGAACCAAGGTGTAGGGTCCATGTTTTAACATATTTGGTACAATATAAAAGATCTTGTTTTGACCATTTACCTTTCCATTTAGCCATTCTATTACCTCATGTTGACACATATTTTGTCATTTTTTCTTCAAAGTGCATTTTTTACTTAAAATTAATTATTCTAGCCTGAGTATTTCATTTTCCTTGTTTAATGAATAAGACATATTTAATTGTTCAAGTTAATAAGGTTATTGGAATGTTCCTGTAGCATTTTGAACAGGATCATATAATTGTCTCAATGGTTAGGATACTTGTTGAACTTCCTAGGTGATTCAAAGACGTTGGTTTTGTGGAGAAATGCATACACGTGGATACCTGTTGTCTAAATAATCCAAAGCTCCAGCAATGAAAATTCTATTCGTGGTAAACACTCCAACCAAATCCTATAACACGTAAGTATCTCGTGATTTCATTCCTTTGGTCATTAAATTGTATTGATATGACCAAATATGTAATCTTTCTTGTTCATTGAATTGTCTGAATATGATATTGTAAATTCCTGGTTATCTTTAGTGGATTTTGTACGTGATTGGATGCCCATAATTACTTGTGTTGATTAAAATGTAATTGTATAAGTATCAAAGGCATTCATGGCTATAACATATGTATATTATAGCAAGCGATAAGAGGAAAGAGAGACTAAGACTCTGTTCATCTTTTGTACTCTATTTTTATGAAATACAAGGTGGTTTTATGCGTGTTCAATTATTGAAATCTTGACTTTGTAGGTACATAGCAGGCATACCTCTGAGTGAAGGCAAACCCCCTTCATCTCATAAGTAGTGCCCTAGTTCAATTTTAATTTTTTATTAGAATAAGTGTGATTTCATTTACTTATATAATTTCACAGTTCGATTCATGTAACAAGTGTGACACAATCCTGTAGTAATTGTTAATTGGTTGATGTTACAATTTTATTCATGATGTGTGGTTCAAACTAATTCTTGTTGGAATAGGATTCTCATGATTGCTTGTTTGTCATTGTAAATGGTGATCGTATGAACAAGGAGTTTTCAGAGCTAGAATCTATGCACTTATTTGTCACTAATTCTTCATTGGTTGGCAACTGCTCATGATAGAAACCTTTCTTGTATTTATTAGTTTCTTGTTTCGATTGTTTATATTTTTAATTAAGGTTGTGAATATAACTTATGGAGTGAATGGAACAAAATATTGTTGAATGAAAATTTTTGCATTTAACCTGCAATTATACCTTCGAATATTCATTGTTGGATGAACAACCAATTCCTGGAAGTTATGTTTTGTAGTGAATAAGAGAATGGTGTGTTAGTTGAGAATTTTTTATACACTTTGAGGTTAGTTCTGTAAATATTGTGCCTGGTACTTCATCAGTTTAAAAACCTGGATTGATGATTAAATGTACAAAAATTATTACCATATAATTCTCCTGACATTTTTGGTGCCATTACCAGGGAAGTGTTGAAGGAGATAATCTCAAGTGAGTGTGCAATCATTTTCTTTTAGTTTTTTCACGACCAAAATTTTAGACTCTGAAGGTGCAAGCAGTAAGATGAGAGGTAAAACCTATTCAAAAACCATGGTGAGTCTCAACGAGCCCTTAGCATGTTGGGATTTTTAGTAGTTTTATTTTTTTAGAATGATAAAGACTATATGAATAAGACTAAGAGTAATAGAGGTAGAAATACTCAAAAGAAACCAAACTCTGTTGCCCCATCTAGTGGTTCTGCAAGTGCCACTCACTCTACTAACTCCATGGCAATAAAAGATAGAGGAGGAACTTCAAGAGTAAGAGTTGAGGGATCTAATAAATCTCCTATACTTGATTCGGTAAAGGAAGAGACCCCCACAACAAAAGTGGTGCTTACTCTTACTGTGTAGGGAAAACGATATATAATTCCAAACCAATCTAGTTCAAGGTCCATAAATCTTGGAAACAACCAATGAATCATATGTGGTACAAGAACAACCTCTTATTCTATGGTACAAAATTGCAGACGAGGAAGTAACATGAACCAAACAGGAGGAGATAATTACTTTTGAGTTTCCTATCAGAGATCCTGGTGGAGAAACACAAATGAAGAACATGCCTCCATTTTCCCTACCAAAGTTCCATGGCTTGGCAAGTGAATACCCTGATGCATTCTTATTCGAGTTCGATGTGATTTGTAGAAGTTATGATTATTCTACTACTACCTAGAAATTGAAATTGTTTCCTACCACCCTGAAGGGTTCAACCCTCCGATGGTTCATGGGACTTTGTGGGGATAGAATTAAAACTTGGGATGAGATGAAGAAAGTGTTTTTGAAGAAATATCAATACTACTACAAGGGTAGAGAACTCAGAGAAGAAATATTCAAAATGACGTTGAAAGAGGATGACAATCTAGAGTACTATGTGGAACAATTTCAATATAAATTTCAAATATCGAAACAAAGTCAGATAAGTAAAGAAACAATAAGAATAATTTTTCTAAAAGGAATACGGGATGAGCGTTTAGAATTTCTCAATTGTCAAACAATTGGCTTAGGTTGATGGACAATTGGTATGGATTGTTGTTTGTCATTGATGTCAACCATTGGAGAGTGATATTGTAGATTGATGTCAACTCTTAGTGATTTATGTCAACCCTTGGAGAAGTCTAGTAGAGAATTCTAGTAGCACAAAGGCATGGGTAAGGGACCCGAGTCTATTTGAGGTATAAGGGCATGAATATCAATGAATTTATAGGTAAGACTATTCTATATGGATAATACATGTCATGCCATTTTTGGTGATATGTGGAACACCACATACTCCTCGCAGTTAGATAATTATGGCCATATGAAGTTGGAGAACCCTCACGAGTCATCTAGAAGCCCATAGAAGGTCAAATAAGTCAAATTATTCTAGAATATCCTAGAAGAAGTTGACCAGTCAAAGTGGTTAGTCATGGGTTAAGAAGTTGCAACAAGAAGTCGTGAGTTTGGTAATTATGGTAAAGTAGTTGTGATGAGAAGATTGAATAGTCAAAGTGGTTGACCAAGAAATAAATTAAATAAGAAAGTGGTTGCAACAATAAGTTATTTAAGGGAAATGAAGCTATGAATTGAATAATTATATAAAAGTTAGTTGCAACAAGAATTTTTGAGTAAAGAGAAATTATTTAAATAATAAAGTAGTCAAAGTGGACAAAGTGGCTAAGTGGACAAATTTGGTTAAGTGGACAAAGTGGCCAAGTGGACAAAGTAGTTAAGTGGACAAAGTGGTTAAGTGGATACTTCTAGAGGAAGCTGCTTGGAGAGTATAAATAAGAGAGAAAGGGTCTCCCATAAGTATCCATTGAGAATATTGAATATCTAAAAGTGACTAAGGTAACCAAAGGATAAATAAGGCCAATTTTAGAGGGAAGGTGAAGTAAAGAAGGCCAAAATTCAAGGGAGGATAAGGTCTTTTGATGATGTTTTCTAAGGTATGTTATTTACATGTAATCTCACCATTTTCGCAATAACATTTTTTATACAATGATTCAGATAGAAAAATCTTGAGGCCGTTGAGAAAACATATCCAAGTAACCGTGATAAAAATTTCAGCTTGTGGATCGTTGTATTTTGGGAGTTACACTCTATGGAAAATAGGGTTTGTGGCTAGTATTGAAACTAGTCTAAAACAGGTGTTTCGGGTAAAAACATCATAACGTCTTCATAATAGATCAAAATTAAGTAATACCAAATGTATGGGTTAGATTATATACTATAGTATGTTGTGTACTATTTTCAGATCCATAAAGAAAATATTCCATGCGGTACATGCTCTACAAGTTCACTCTCTAGAGTAAGCCAGAATTTAGTAAGGTATGCCATTTTTGCTATAACTCCTTTTCTAGGAGGTTCCAAGTAGTGAAACCTGGAGGAATTGCACACAAGATACTGAAGGACATTGTGTACTATTTTCAAATATTTATTCATTACATGTACATAGTTATGATTATTTCAAGTTAGGGTTGTTGACTAATCCAAAATTAGTCATGTGAGACTAAAGTAAAGTTTGATGAAAATGCTAGTCTCTTGTTGATAAAGTTAAAGAAGGTTTGCAGGTATGTGATAATATACATCAGGTCTGTTACATAGTTACAAATAAGATTAGGATGATGAAATTGATGAGGGATTTTGGTTGAGGTATGTTACACATAGAGGTTGTATAACAGTGAGGTTGTGGCACATGGTTTGATGTACTGGTTTATGGTATTGGGTTTATGGATAAAGTGATGAAATTTTACATAAATTTTGATGGTTATATTGGTGTATGTATTTGGTATATGGTCGAGGTACATGTTGGGCACATGGTTGAGATAATTAATTAATTAGTTGATGAGTTAGCACATACATGAGGTGTATAGTTGATGATGTTGGTACATCTTGATAAGTCATAGTTGATCAATAGTTGATGCATGATTGGTACATACTTGGTACATGGTTGGAGGCACTTGTTAGTAGTTTTGTTGACACATGGTTTATGGATGATGTAGCATACTTGTCTTGTTATATTATTAGAAACACATATTGATCTTGGTGATGAGTTGTTGTGATATGCTTGGTTGATGCACATCTTGGTGATATTGTGCATATGGTTGAGAGTTGTCTTGTTGATTGATCTTGGTGAGTAGATATGATTTGATTGATAAGTTTGACGAGACAGATTGTTGTAATAGGTTTTTTGGACAAGTTGTTGTGACATGTTATTTGTAGAGGTTTGGTGCATGGTTGATGCACTTGTTTATGGTACAAGTTGCGGTATAGGTTGATGCACTTGTTTATGGTACAGGTTGATGCATGGTACATGCTGATACATGTTATTGGTATAGGTTGTTTACATGTTATTGGTACAGGTTGATTATAGGTTGTTTGGTACAGGTTGTTTGGTGCAAGTTGATTGGTACAGGTTTACAACATTATATCTCACAGTGATAGTGTGAAAGTGGTTCCATCATTCTAATTATATTTCAGGGTGGTTGGATGGGGAAAGGATAGGTGGTTGTATCCACCTTCCGGTTGTAGCCGAAGAACATAGGTTGTTGTAGCCTCCTTCTGGTTGTAGCCAGAGAATTGGGGAGTTGGAGCTTCCCTCAAATTGTAGCCAGAGAAACTAGGGGGTTGGAGCTTCCTTCCAATTGTAGCTGGAGAATTGGAAGTTGGTGCTTCCTTGAATGTAATTCTTGACATATAAGAAAATCATTCTATGGTTTTCTCCCGCATTGGGTTTCCACGTAAATATTGGTGTACTGTGCATTGTGTGGATGTGTTTGTATAGTTTATTATGCAATGATGAATGTTAATGCTTATGATATAGTAAGATATTGATTATGAACATATGAACATGGTTGAATAATTAAAAGAATATACTTTGTGGTTTAAAGGATCAATAATTGGTATAATTGCTCATTACTGATTCACCCCCCCTCTCAGTAATCCAACAATTGGTATCAGAGAGGGTTCCTTCAGGAAACATTTTAACCACTGGAAAGGGATCATGGATTATTCTGAGAATGGAGTACCACTGTTTAATGGTGAAAATGGTTTAAAGTATGAGATATGGAGTGGAAGGACGAAATTATTTTTAAAGGCACATGGGTATGATATTTGGTAATCAGTTGCTACATGATATGATAGTTCAAAAAGGGCAAAGACTGCAACCAAGAAGGAATTGAATAAGAATAACAAAATAGCAATGGATTTCATCTAGGAAGGATTACCTAATCCGATAAGAGAAAAGGTTGGTAAATGTTCATCAACCAAAGAACTTTGGGATAAGTTACATAATGTTTATTCTTCACCCATCACAGGTTCAGAAAATTACAAAGAAGATGCAAATATAGAATAAGAAGAAATATGCTCATCATTTCAGATGAATTTAGAAGATGAAGAGTATGAAGAAGCAAAAGTTGATTATAGAAAACAATTGATCAGTGTAATTGAATATATAAAGAAAGAAAGAGAAGAAAACAAGTCACCCAAGAAAGAATTGATGAAGAAAAATGAAAGTGTTCAAGGTTTCGAAGAAGCTCAGAAGGTCATCAAGAATTTAAGAGCTCAGCTATAAGAGGCCATAAGAATTGAAGAAACTCTAGAATATCAAAAGAAATGTTTAGAATCCAACATAGTAGCACAAAAGGAAGAAGCAAAAAATAGAGAAAAGATACTGACAGATCATCTCAAGGAAAGAACCAATGACTTAAACCAACTTGAGGAAGAGTTTGGTCAAGAAGAGAGAAGACTCGAAGAAGAAATAATTATATTGAAAATCCAACTTGAAGAAGCAAAGAGAACATAAGAGGTCATGAAGTCTCAAATAATGAAGAAAGAAGAAGAGGTTGAGAAGCTTGAAGAAGAAGTTGTCACACTAAGAGTCAAAGTCGCCAAGCTCAACAAAAATGTTGAAGAGAAAAAAACATCTACATCAGTAGTAGAGAATGAAGAGAAACACTCTAGGTTGCTAGAAAAGAAGAATGAAGAAAAGAGAAAGAGTTATGCAAAAGTATTCAAAGGAAGGAATCATGGTCAACTAGAATCTAACAAAACTAATAAAGATACATCTTCGATAAGACCATCGATGTTCAAGACACAAAGAAGCTTCAATCACGATCATGATCACTCAAGGTAGAAATTCAGAAGGACTACACCACAAAGACGATAATTTACTCTTATGTATGTAAATTTATTTTATGGCCATTGTTTTTATTGTACTAACTTTGGACATAAGGTTGCAGATTCCAGAGATTATAAAAGAAATGTTCAAAGAAGAAATGCTTATGTGGCCCCACGTAACATTGAATGTTACAAATTTCATAACTATGGACAAATAGCTCATGATTATAGAAGCATGATCAATACTTCCATGAAAGAAAACATTGATATCAAATATAAGAAAGTATGGATAAGAAAAAAAGAAGAACATGTTAACAAATACTAGGTCCCAGAGATCGTAAGAATAACAATAAAACAAGATGAAGAAAAATCTACAAAGAAAAAGGAAGATGTCAAATACAGAAAGGTTTGGAAAAGAAATGAAAGTAAAGGAGGAAGGGTAAATAAGGAACATATTCAAGATAATGTACCTTCAGGTATTGTAGTGAAAGATGAATCCACAGATAGAAAGAAGGAAGTCAGAGTTCAAAGAGAAGATGAATCTACCAATGAAGATGATGATGACTTTGTATCAAAGAAAGAATTGTTTTGAGCCATCCGACTTAGAGACTCCCAGGTAATATGAGTATTAGATAGGGGGAGTCTATATGACAGTTGAGACATACCAGAGAACAATCCTTCGAGAATCTTGCAGAGTTTGAGTAGATAGATCCAGAGTAGTCGGTTAGCAGAAGTACAATATGATAGATTAATCAATTGTAGTAGTGAAGACTTCATGATAGTATAGTGATAGATGGGTCAACATTATGAACAATTGTGTATCATATTCTTGGACAATATGGATAGAGATGGATTCGTAAGAACACTTAGCAGGTTTGGAAATATATATGATAGTGGACGAGAGCATGGATTCATAGATTGGTTCAGAGACAAAAGAACATTATCATATTGGATGATAATTAGACAGGAATATTTGAATGCTTATTCTTGAATGCTTTTCATATATGTCAGTTGATTACACAAGAAAGCACCAATGGTCAATAACTCCAAAAGGAAACAGATACGTGAAGACTTATATTTTTTCTACACAACATCTTGCAGAGATGTCAAGAGAGAGAAACAAAACCAAAAATATAGGTATAAATATAATTTAGATAAGTTGTCAGACAGAGAGGTAAGAATAGAGGTATGATTCCAAGGGAAGAGATTAATCGGATGTAGCATAGAGAGTTAAATTTTTGGAGAGAGAGAACATAGGCATGTTTCCAGGGGGAGAGATTGTCACAAGGGAATAATGAGCGATGTGACTTTAGTGTTGCATCAGAGTGATACCCTTTGTCAAAGGGGGAGATATTATTCATATGAAGAGAGAGAGAGAGAGAGAGAGAGAGAGAGAGTAATAAAAGGCTTATAAACATAGATAAAGATCAAAGAAATGTAGACATGGGGAGAAGCCCCAAGGAGAGTTCAGTCAGGGGGAGCAACCCCGAAGGGAGATACACTTTGCCATTGATGTCAAATGGGGAGAGATAGAAACATTGATGAGGAGTATAAGAATGAATGTTATCATGACTAAATGTTGCCATCAATGCCAAAGGGGGAGATTGTCAGACAATTGGATTAGGTTGATGGATAGTTGGTTTGGATTGTTGGTTGTCATTGATGTCAACCATTGGAGAGTGATATTGTAGATTGATGTCAACCCTTATTGATTGATGTCAACCCTTCGAGAAGTCTGGTAGTGAATTTTGGTAGTACAAAGGCATGGGTAAGGGAACCAAGTTTGTTTGAGGTATAAGGGCATGAAGATCAATGAATTTACAGGTAAGACTATTCTATATGGAAAATAAATGTCATGCCATTTCTGGTGATATGTGGAATGCCACATAACTCCTCACAGTTAGAGAATTATGGCCATATGAAGTTGGAGAACCCTCATGAGTTATCTAGAAGCCCATAGAAGGTCAAATAAGTCAAATTATTCTAGAAGCTCCTAGAAGAAGTTGACCAGTCAAAGTGGTTAGTCATGGATTAAGAAGTTGTGAGTTTGGTAATTATGGTAAAGTAGTTGTGATGAGAAGATTCAATAGGAGAAGTGGTTGACCAAGAAATAAATTAAATAATAAAGTGGTTGAAACAAGAAGTTAGTTAAGGTAAAAGAAGCTACGAATTGAATAATTATATAAAAGTTAGTTGGAACAAAAATTTTTGAGTAAAGAGAAATTATTTAAATAATAAAGTAGTTAAAGTGGACAAAGTGGCTAAGTGGACAAAGTTGGTTAAGGTGACAAAGTGGCTAAGTGGACAAAGTTGGTTAAGTGGACAAGGTGGTTAAGTGGATACTTCTAGAGGAAGCTACTTGGAGAGTATAAATAAGAGAGAAAGGGTCTCCCATAAGTATCCATTGAGCATACTGAATACCTGAAAGTGACTGAGGTAACCAAAGGATATCTAAGGCGAATTTCAGAGGGAAGGTGAAGTAAATAAGGCCTAAATTCAAGGGAGGATAAAGTCTTTTGATGATGCTTTCTAGGGTATGTTATTTACAGGTCATCTCACCATTTTCACAATAAATTTTTTTCTACAATGATTCAGATAGTGAAATCTCGAGGCCATTGAGAAAACATATCCAAGTAACTGTGATAAAAAATTCAGCTTGTGGGTTGTTTTTTTGGGGAGTTACACTCTGTGGAAAATAGGGTTTGTGGCTAGTCCTGAAACTACTCTAAAACATGTGTTTCGGGTAAAAACGTCATAACTTCTTCATAACAGATCCAAATTAAGTAAGACCAAATGTATGGGTTAGAGTATAGACTTTAGAATATTTTGTACCATTTTCAGATCCATACAACAAATATTCCATGCGGGTCATGCTCTACAAGTTCGCTCTCTAGAATAAGTCAGAATTCAGTAAGGTATGCCATTTTTTCTATAACTCCTTTTTTGGGAGGTTCCAAGCAGTGAAACCTAGAGGAATTGCACACAAGACACTGAAGAACATTGTGTACTATTTTCATATATTTATTCATTACAGGTACATAGTTATGATTATTGCAAGTTAGGGTTGTTGACTAATCCAAAATTAGTCATGTGAGACTAAAGTAAAGTTTGATGAAAACGCCGGTGTCTTGTTTTTAAAGTTAAAGAAGGTATGTAGGTATGTGATAATATACACCATGTCTGTTACAAAGTTACAAATCAAATTAGGATAATGAAATTGATGAGGGATTTTGGTTGAGGTATGTTACATATAGAGGTTGTATAACAGTGAGGTTGTGGTACATGGTTTGATGTAATGGTTTATGATATTGGGTTTATGGATAGAGTGATGAATTGTTAGATAAATTCTGATGGTTATATTGGTGTATGTCTTTGGTATATGACCAAGGTACATGTTGGGAACATGGTTGAGACAATTAGTTGATGATTTAGCACATACATGAGGTGTATAGTTGATGATGTTGGTACATCTTGATGAGTCATAGTTGGTGAGTAGTTGATGCATGATTGGTACATAATTGGTACATGGTTGGAGGTAGTTGTTAGTAGTATTGTCGACACATGGTTTATGGATGATGTAGCATACTTGTCTTGGTATATTATTAGAAGCACATATTGATCTTGGTGATGAGTTGTTGTGACATGCTTGGTTGATGCACATATTGGTGATATTGTTCATATGGTTGAGAGTTGTCTTGGTGATTGATCTTGGTGAGTAGATCTGATTTGGTTCATGAGATTGATGAGACATGTTGTTGTGATAGGTTGTTTGGACAGGTTGTTGTGATAGGCTATTTGTACAGGTTTGGTGCATGGTTGATGCATTTTTTTATGGTATAGGTTGAGGTACAAGTTGATGCATGGTACATGATGGCATAGGTTAATTGTACATGTTGTTTACAGTTTATTGGTACAGGTTGATTATAAGTTGTTTGGTACAAGTTGTTATAGTTTGTTTGGTGTAGGTTGATTGGTACTGGTTTACAACAATATATCTCACAGTGATAGTGTGACAGTGGTTCCATAATTCTACTTATATTTTAGGGTGGTTGGACGGGGCAAGGATAGGTGGTTGTAGCCACCTTTCTGTTGTAGCCAAAAAACATAAGAGGTTGTAGCCTCCTTCTGGTTGTATCCAGAGAATTGGGGAGTTGGAGCTTCCTTCAGGTTGTAGCCTGAGAAAATACAGGGTTAGATCCTCCTTCCAGTTGTAGCTGGAGAATTGGAAGTTGGTGCTTCCTTGAATGTAATTCTTGACATATAAGAAAAACATTTCGTGGTTTTCTCCCACATTGGGTTTCCACATAAATATTTGTGTATTATGCATTGTGTGGATGTGTTTGTTATTGTTTATTATGCAACGATGAATGTTAATTCTTATGATACAATAAGATATTGATTATGAACAGATGAACATGTTTGAATAAGTAAAAGAATATACTTTGTGGTTTAAAGGATTACTAATTGGTATAATTTCTCATTACTGATTCACCCCCCCTCTTAGTAATCCAAAATCAATTTGATAGGATTAGGTGATGTTTCTTAGTTGTCATATGATGAGGTATGTGACTTGTGCAAATGATATTCAAGAGGGAACTCAAAACTCCAGAGATGTCACCTATAGGTTTACAAAATTTGTTGTAGGAACAAGGGTCTCGAAGGATAAAATTGGTAATATGTTTGAAAAATTTAAAACTCATATTGTCAGCTCCTTCAGTTCACAATTTGATGCTTTGTAGGTTAAGAAGAAGTAGAAGGAGTAAGAAAAATATTTATATATATTATTTCCTAAATTCTAAAAAAAACACCCTTTTAGGGAATGTCCACTGGATAACGTTGAAATTTTTGGTATTTATGAAGAATCTCACGCCACCAACGACTGCCCTTCCTTAACTAGAATTAAGGTAATATATCGAGGGGAGAAAGGGGCCTCAAGTTCACATTATGTGATGACACCAAAAAAACCATGGTAACCTAGGCCTTCCGGTATGGCTCAAAACTCTGCATCTCAAATCCCTTATTCTCATAATCAGATGTGGAACACTCCTATGTGATGGAAACCTTTGCCACTTCATCCCATTCCAAAAAACTTTTGGAAGCGAGGTTGGCATGGTCCATCATATGATGGAATGACTAATTTTCCTTATCCTGCACCACCTCCATATACAACATACCCCCCACAAGATTCTCAACAAAAAATCAATAAGCCACAACAATTGTCACTACCTTCTCCTCAAAATCCTCCACAATCAACCCAAATTCCTGCCCAACCTATCCCGAATCCTAACAATAATAATCCATTTCAGGCCATTTATGGAATTGATCTGCAAACCTTTCCCATGTATTCTATCATGCATGTGTCATTACAAGAAATTCACCCAAGGTTTGGGAAGGTTATTACTAAAAAATGCTCATTGATTATTCAAGAAAACAAAGAGGAGGAAGCTCTTGTCCAGTATGAAATTGATAAATTTTAGTCACTATCTCAATCAAAGATTCAATCTTAAAGTCAATCTCAAGATCAAACATCCCCACAACTCAGTTCTCACAAGGAATAATTATTGCAACCCAATAAATCTCCTTTTCTAGAGAGGTTGGGAATGGAAAAATAAATCATACCTTATGAGTTCAATTTTTGGTCACTAAAAAATCTATGTTTCAAAATACCTTTGCTGCAATCAATAAAGGAAATACCCATTTATACTAAAATAGTTAGGGACTTGTGCATTAAAAATATAGGTAGATGAAAAACGGACCCCCCAACCATCCAAGTTGTATGAAAATTGGCAAGTCTCATGTCCACTTAAGTCACTATAGAAAAGTACGTGGACCCTGGGAATCCTGTATTCATAGTTCTTATCAATAAGATTCCTATTTCAAATACCCTAATCGACTTGGGTGCAACCATAAATGTGATCACATTAGAAACATTGATTTAATTGGTACTTCATAATATCCTCCCTCCACCCATTGTGTTTCAATTGGTTGATCTATCCAAACTTAAGCCAGAGGTTATTTTAGAGGATGTGATTATCTCATTGGACTCATGGGAGTAACCAAAATATTTCTATTCCATACAACCTAAATCTAATATGGGTGAAAACCCCTTAATTCTTGGGAGACCATGGCTAACCAAAACTGATGCTTTCATCGGTTGTAGGTATGGGAATATGACAACTACAAATGACACCAAGATCAAACAAATTACCCTATACCCCATGATAGAAAAAAAATTGAACTTGAATGTACACAATGACTTGACGAAGACAACAATGATGAATTTGTTCCACCTGTTTTGACTATTGCAAAAGCCATGAGTTTTAAGGAAAATACTGACGAGAATATGATTAATCATCACATTACTAATCTATATCTCCCACAGTATTTTGGGGGGCATTAATCATCTCACAATGACAGATGATTCTTTCGATGAAGCTCTGATGAATCTTGAAAAAGTTTTAAAAAGATGTAGAGAGACAAATCTTGCATTAATAAATGAGAAACATTTTATGATAATGATTGGAGGAATTGTATTAGGTCACCATGTGTATGCTACATGGATAAAGGTAGATCCACCCAAGATAGAAGTAATTGTCAAGATGACACATCTAACCACTCAGAAGGGAGTCTGAGGATTCTTAGGCCATGTAGGCTACTATCGACGATTTGTAGAAAATTTTGCAAAGATAGCCTTTCCCTTGTTCAAATTGCTAACAAAATATACTGGATTTTATTGGAATGACGAATGTCAACATGCCTATGATGTACTCAAGGAAAATATTTCCTCAACCCCAGTGTTGAGAGGAACAAATTGGACCTTCCCATTCTACATATCGATCGATGCATTAGATTAAACTATAGGAGTCATATTGGGTCAAAAGGAAAATATCTTAACTTATGCTATTTATTTCATAAGAAAGAACTTAACTCCAATTGAATTAAATTACACCGTGACTAAAAAATAATTCCTTGGAGTGGTTTATGCAATTAATAAATTTAGGCATTACATCATTGGATATGAATTCTTCATTCATACTGACCACTCTTCCATTAGGTACTTGATCAAAAAACCCATTACAAATGGTCGAATCACCAAGTGGCTACTGCTACTGTAGGAATTCAACATCACCATCGTGGACAAACCAAGCAAGGAAAATCAAGTAGCAGACTTCCTATTTAGGCTTGACAACAAAGGTGAGAATATTCTTGTTGATGAAAGTTTTCCAGATTAAAATCTATTTGATATATCTACTAACTCACCATGGTTCACAGATATAGCTAACTATCTTACTACAGAAAAGTTTCCACCTCACTTTTCACCCAAGTAAAAGAAAAGGGTTGTTAAAATGAGTGCATCATACTCCTGGATTAGGGAAGATCTGTTTTACATTGGTCCTAAAATTATTATTTGTAGGTGTGTGAGAGAGGATGAGATGTTCTACATCCTAAAATGATGTCATGATGAACCTTGCAGGGGGAACTTCATAGATTAAAGGAAATATTACAAGGTTCTCCATCGAGATACTATTGGCCTACTCGCTTTCAAGATGTCAAGAAGTATGTACAAATATATGATAGTCGCCAAAGGATGGGTTGTGCAGTTCCAACAAATGAGATGCCACTTTAGCCAAAAGTTCTTATAGGACCCTTTGAAAAATGGGCCTTGGATTTTGTAGGAATGATCAAACCCCCATCAAAAGGTAAGAATTACATTCTAGTTTTCATCGATTTTGTTATGAAATGGGTGGAAGCAAAGGATTTATTCACGGAAACATAAAAATAAGTAGTAGATTTCTCATTTGAAGACATTATTACTCATTTCGGGGTACCTAGATAAATTATTACTGAACAAGGAACTTAATTTACATCTAAGTTGGTATAGGAAATTACTCAAAAGTATCACATTAAGCACATGAAATATTCTCCATATCACCCATAGGCTAATGGGTAGGTGGAGTCAACAAATAAGGTTCTGGAAGGAATTTTGACAAAGACAATACAACTACACAAGAAGGAATGGTCATAGAGACTTCTAGAATCCTTATGGGATTACATGACAACATGGAGGAGTACTACTGGCTTTTCCCCATATGAGTTGGTGTATGAGAAACAAGTTCTCCTTCCCATAGAATTCCAGATCAAGACCTTATGTATGGAAGCATAATTAGGGATGGATTTGACCAAGGCACATAAGGACATAATTTTTCAACTCAATGAGTTAGATGAGACACATTACGAAGCCTTCCAACATACTGATCTTATCCATTAGTAGAGGGGAAAGTGGTAGACAAATTCATTAAGAAGAAATAGTTCAAGGCAAGTGACTTGGAACTCCTATTCAACTCTAGATTTAAAGACTTGAAAGGAAAATTTAATACATGTTGGCTTGGTCCCTATGATATTGAAGTCATCTTCGACAATGGATCTGTTAATATTCAAACTATAGAGAATGAGAGAATCTCCTTCTTGGTTAATGGGAATAAGCTCAAATTATACCAAAAGACCAAATCTAAGGGGGATTTTTTCAAGGATATTATGGAGCAAGTTGAAATGCATATGGTAGGTGAGGGGGTTTTCCCATATCATTCTTCTTCCTATCTTTCTTCTATTTTCAATAAAACAAAAAACAAAAAATAAATAACAATAAAAAGTAAAGAGAAAATAATGCTCAACTGTGAAAACCAAAAAATCTAGTACAGTTGGGCCGAAACTTCCATTAATGGCCGATAATCCAATGATTCCTCTCCATGTTCAACTTCAAGAAAATTTATTCACATGGAGGGGAACGTACAAAAAGAGGGTAAGGATGAATATTTTGTAGCAGTTCAACCTCAACAAGCATCCAACATTCATTTCTCAGTTTCTGTAGTAGTTTGTTCCTGTTCTTTTTCTAGTAGCATCTTATTTCCATGATTATTTGTTTACAATGGTTCTAGTTTTCACATCTATTGTATCATTTCTGGTTAAATAAAGAAGTACATAGGATATCCATTTGGTTGATATTCTCAATTCGTGAAAAACATAGGAACACTGTGAATTCAGGGGTATATGTGTATTGCTACTAGAACTACATGCAAACCCAAATTTCCCTATAGCAATCCATGATACATAGTCTGCTTCTAATTTACCAAGACTTCCACTCCAGAACAAGATCCTTGCACCAAACAACATCAATTAGAAATTCATAAGAGGTATAGTTCTTAGTCCTGCAAATCGATAAGGTAAATCTGGGTAATCGAAACTCGAGAAATATATTAAAATTATTTTGTTTATTGAATTTAGGAAGTGTAATTCTATGGAAATCCTTTGAATTAAAATGCGCTAAACTATGATCCTATAACCCATGATGCTATCACACATGTGCTAAATTGACAATATTTCAAACACCTAAATTAAGAATAATTTCCCAACCACCCAACGTCATTTGCATGAATCGTCATCATCCCAAAACTCATCATGTTGATCATTACCTTACTTGACCTGGTAAATCATACCATGACGATCTAATTGTCATGATCATAATTAACCCATCAATTCGCGTTTAAACTTCACTGATTCACTTTCCCATTGTATCTAAAACCCTTCCCCTCTGTCGACTAAGCCAAACACTATAATTCAAACCCTGTATATCTATGAGAAACAATGAGGAACACAGTCAGATTTGAACCCAACGAAGCTGAGCTATTGGAAGCATACCCAAAATGTAAGAGGAAGATAGAGAATTCATATTGGTTTCCCTTCTTCTTGAAATACAATGGGCATAATGTAAAAGTTACTCGAGCATTTGCATTAGGATTTGATGGGAACGAGGAAACTATTATGGAATTGGAGCTTATAGTGTCATAAGACTCCATTGTGTAGGAAACAAAACTCCTACAGGACAGAGAGCATTGGTTGAAAAACAAGAAAATTGAAAAAGCGAGTTGGGCCCCATTCTTGAAACCGACTAGTATGAAACCAGAATGGTCTAAGGGGATGTCATGATGCTTGTTGAAGAGAATATACTAGAACCTTTTGATCATGTTATAGAAATACATTATGTGTGAAGTTT
>ML817966.1:12728-36062 GCA_009831015.1 Picea engelmannii
TTTGCAGTAATTAGTTGTTCAAGGTTAAAATCTACATTGTGTTCCATTCTGGATGGCCAGAAGCTTCTACAAGTTTCTCTAGATCGTGAGTCTCTAAAACTTGATCCAAAAGAGAGGAGGCTCACTCAAACTTTGAATGTGTCTGATAGTTATATGAAGGATCATTGGTAAGATCACCAATTGCATCTCATGTTGAATGGACCCATATGGGAAGTAGTGATGTCAGTGCAGGTGCATGTTCAATGGACTCATCTAGAGGAAGTTGAGAAAGCAAAAGTGGATTTTCATCCTCACTGTCATCATCTATAAATAAGCTAGAATAATAACAAAGATGGCACAAATGCCAAAGATGAATCACATGCTAAAGATGGCACAAAATTTGAATTAGGCTCACATGAAAATAGGTTTTCATCAAATTTAACATATCTTATCATAATTATTTCATTGGAATGAGGTTGAAGAAGTCAGTAGCCTTTGACATCTTCAAAATATCCATCAAAAATGCACTTCTCACTTTTAGGTTGTAATTCTTTCCTTTTCTCATTAGGAATGTAATCCCATGTTACACTACCAAATACACTGAATTGGATTACATCTTGCTTAATTTTATTCCACTCTTCTTCCAGTGTTGTATTTATTAAAGCCTTTGTGGGAGTGAAATTCATTATGTAATTTACACAATTGATGGCTTTCGCCCAAAAATGAAGACTCAGTCCCTTAGATTGGATCATACAATTAGCCATTTCTTTTAATGTGTGATTCTTTCTCTTAGAAACTATATCTGTCAATTTTCACATGCAACTCTAAATGACTAATCTCCAGATCTGAAAATTGCTTCGTAGTGAACTAACAGTAAAACCCTAGATGTTATCACTGAAAATTTTTACACAGAAAATTATGGACTGAAATTATATGCAGCAGAAACAACAAGATTGAAGATGAATCATCAATACACATGTGACACAAATTTATGTTATGTAACCTTGTTAACTTCAGAAATTATGAGGGAAAGGCCAACCCTCCCAACCAGTACAATATCACTAAATCTAAGGAAAACCTTGTACTCTCAGCCAATACAAATATCAATAAAAATATGAGGACAACCGTGTCCTCCAATAACCATACAAATCATAAAATCAAAGCTCAGAAAATCCCTGGAAATTTCCTCTACCCACAAATCTTCAATAGACCACCTATATGGCTTGCTAACGTCACTTGTCAACCTGTACGGACATGCTCCTACCCAGAAAATTGTGTACATGATTCTCTTTACTGAAACCCATGTACATACGTGCTTTTCTCCATTTCAACCCATGCATACGCGACTGTACCCACTACAACCTGCGTACATACATGATTCAACCTTTCACAACCCACATACATATGTGCTTTGCCTTCCTGCAACTCGCATATAAGTACAAAAAAATATTGTACAAACACCTCTGTACAATTCGCTTCCTACAACTTCTCTTCCTCTAGACCAGATTTTCTACCCTAGTAGAATTTCCCTTTGCCAAAATCACCAAGCCTCCTCACACAAGTGCAGACTCACTTATTCTAGCTCCATTCTTCCACACACTCTACACTCTAAAATGTCACAATGACCGCTCTCTTATTTATACAAGTCTAGGGGTTAGCTTGAGAAGCCCCTCCACAAAGTCAACACCAAATTAGAATTTCCTATGGGTGTGAAGCCCCATCACAAACCCAAAAATCCCACTTCCAAGCCCATAATGCCCTAGCTTCATTCCAAGGAGATTTTCACAAAACCAAAAGTGTTATGTGGTGCCCATAACAATTCCCACATGCCCAAAACCTAGGGTCATGTGAGAATACCTGCCCAAAGCTACAAAACATCAACACTCCCTCTTCGTGAGGGAGGTATTCTAACCACACCCAACAAGTGGAAATGCCTCCTGATGCTACAAAAAATCAACAATAACAACCCCCCAGCTGAACTAAGGATCATTACTACACGTAAAACACATAAAAATGAATTTTTTTTCTAACTAATTTTGTAGCTTACTAGCTACAAGAAAACATACATATTTAACTATTATTTGATACCATTAATTAAATGCATATACAACATGCTAAAATGACATGAATGCATTTTAAATAACTCATCACAATATCATATAAATTTGAATTAAACACAGAGTGAATGTAGAGCCATTAAAACTCATAAAGTAACACGACAACAAGATAAAACACTTATATTTTAAAATAAGTGTTCAACTAGATACTTGGGATGGACCTCCCACCCAACCATAGGCTCTTTGTTCCATATCTCAACAACAAGTCACCCCTGAGTTGGGGATAGAAATCCACAAAAGAGGGTGGTCTCTCACTGTCCACTCACAGCTTAGAAATCCCACAACCCACTGGTGTTCTCCTACAATTATATAATTTTCCACTAAATGTCTTCCTCTCAACCTGTCCAACCCAAGGAATGTGCCCCTTTACTAATATCAATCCCTTGAGAATTCCATTCGTTTATCAGGGTCTCTTTGGCATAGGTAACCAAAAATATCTCTACTGGGAAACTCAAGAAAGCTCACTTCTAGGAAAACTACCAGGAAAAATAGTAGCAATCACTTGTTTTTATAATGAAACTCACATAGGATTTCACTCTTTAGTCCTAACAACCTAGATCTTCAGTCTTCAACTCCAAAATGCTCCAAAAACACTTCATCATGCTCTAGAATTCACCCATCTTGGTTGCTCCAACTCCAAAGCTCTTATTCTTGTTCTTTGCTTGTTGTTCATCCAAAAACATTGGCTTTCTAAAATGGTTTTAAATCTCCATATGAATTTCCTCTCCTTGGCTAACTTGATTGACTTACACTCTTCCCCAAGATAACTGTACTCAACACCCATGCTCCCAATAACTATGGGATGTGACTTCTCACACCCACCCTCTTACATGCATTCAATGATTGAATTTGGGGACACTCAATCATAAATTAGAAGGTTCATATACCAATAGTAATTTCAAGAAGTGGGTTGAATTAATATACACGGATAATTCCCCCTTAGACCCCTCTCTTAGACATTCTCCTGGACCCTCCCCTCTCTTGTGAATTAATCAGTTCCCATCTATTTCCAAGTCCCCTAGCAACTAACATCACATTTTATTATTAAAATTCAGAAATACAATTTGCATATACATCGCTTGGCCATGGCCACACATTATATCTACATTAAGCATTAATTAAAATGGGGATTATAGTGGTGACGTTACAGCAACACCATTTTGTTGTGGTGTATATGGAACATTATGTTTCATTTGAATTCCGTGTGTAGCGCAGTTACTTGAAAATTTGTTGTTCACATATTTTCCTCCATTATATGTTCTTAACATTTGAATTTGATGTCTAGATTTTTTTTCTACAAGGGCCTCGTAGGCCAAAAACATGTCAAAAAATTCACTCTTGAGTTTTAAGAAGTAAACCCAAGTGCATATGTAGAAGTCATCAATGAAATTTAAGAAGTATTTTCACCCAACAAAAGAAGGAGAAGAAAGAAGACCACACAAATCACTGTGAACAAGATGCAAAGGGGCCAAGGAATTCCAAGAGGCATGCTTGTCAAAATTGTCCCAATGATGTTTGTTTAGAACACAACCGACACAAACACCATCTCTATAAGAAACGAGAGGAAGATCAATCACCACATTTCTATTACATAGTTGTTACAATGAGCGATATTTTAGATGACAAAACCTCTCATGCTAAATCTTTCTCAAGTCATCGCTATGAGCAACAAAAACTGATGAAAAAGATGATGATCTGAAGCTATCAAATTTGTACAACTTGGTAATATCATCAACAATTCTAGTTGCTAGAACATGCTTAGGATATTTTAAATCCTTGATTATAAATTTATGAGGCGACTAGTCTATGATTTTACCTTCACCTAAATGAGTGATATGATACACTGATAAAAGGTTGTAAGAAATACATGGAACACATAATGCATCATTGAAATGGCTAGTATCTACCTGAATTGTTCTAGAACCTACAACACTAAGAGATTTATCATCATCAAAAAGTATTTGTTTGGTGTTATATTCATTAATAGAAGATAAATTGTTTTATCCTTATCCATGTGATAAGATGCTCCAGAATCAATAAGCCACTCATTAGAAGAAGAATTAAATGTTGTATGGAAGGAGAAACTAGAAGAAGAAAGTTCATGTCCATGAGAACAAGAGTTAGAAGAAAAAGAATCAAGATTCATGTTGTGCTTCTTCATTGTTGCTTCTAAGGCCTCCATATTTAAAAAAAAATAGACTCCAAATGACCATCTCACCCACAAAAGTTGCAATGCTTATCAGTCTTCTTACTTTGTGTTTTTTGTCTGTTGTCGCCATTAGGAGTAGAAGTTGGCTAAGAGGGTTCGATACCCTTGTTTTTCTTATTGTTTTGAGGATGTTTCTTCTTAATATGCTTGGGTTTATCTATCTAATGAACCACTAAGGCTTTGTTATAAATACCTATAGTGATAATCACTTCAAATTGCAAGAGATTATCTTGCTCTCTAATCGTATAATCACAAAAAGACTCAAGAGTGGGATCTTGGTAGGCACCCCCTAGAGCTTCTTTGGTGGCATAAAAGGTAGATACAAAGACAAAATATGAAATACCAAGCTTAAAAAAAGTAGCATATATGCAACGATCATCCTTCAGATCTATTTTATAGTCTTTAAGTAAAAGTATAAGTGTTTTGAACTTAGATTAATAATCTTCAATGTAAGGGAAATCATTGGGACTTAAGGTCTTTAACTGATTTTCAATCTAGTGGGATCAAATTAGATTATGTTTACCAAATACAACTTCTAGTTTAGTCTAGGCTTCATCCAAGTCATCAATTCCTTAAAGGTGAAATGATAAATCAAGAGAGATGGACAGTCTTATTAATCCACGTGCTTCATCATTTTTACTATCCCATTTGGATTTTTTTTTGGCATATGTGGGGGTTTGTTCTTTCCCAAGGTAATCTGGTACAATCCTTTACTTCTTAATACATCCTCCATATGGGATTTCCATGAGAATTGGTTGGAACTGGTTAGAAAAAAATCACTTGGAGAAGCCATATTAAAATATGCATATAATATGGATTAAAAAGTTGAAATTGACTATCTAGATGGAAATCTATTGAAAATATAGGTTGTTTAAAAAAAACACTAAAAATGGACTTCGAATGTGAAAGTTATGTCTTTTAAAAAAAAACATAAACAATAACCAAAGCATCACATGGAAAGTAGAAGTTGGCCAACATGGTGATGGATGCACAATGAAGTGGCGAAGTAAAAAAAAAAATCCCCTCCTTCTATCTTTTCCTATGAGCTCACTTTTACAAATAAGTTACTTAAGAAGTGACCCACTTTTATAAAATAAGTGAGAATCACTTTTATATTGAAGTTACTTAATAAATTAAAGCTGCATGCAAAAAGCAACTTGAAAAAAAATATATTAAAGTTACTTTATAGTGCTTCACTTTTATAATTTAAGTAAAATGCAATTTACAATAAAATTATGAGATAACTCAAATTTGCATGAACTATTCAAAAATCAACTTAAAAACAAAGACACTTGAACTCAAGACATATAATTAAATAAAGAAACTTTCAACCAAATCAACTAGTGCAAAATATATAACAATTTTAATAAAGGAGAATGGTTTTTTTTTCTCTTTTTGTCTTTTCTTTACTCTTTGCCTTGAAGTGCATGCTTACCTAAAAAAAACCTTGCTTTTTCCTGCAAAAAACTTCAAAATGGTCGCACACAAAAACAAACAAAATTTTGAAAAAAAAAACAAAGCTCAACAATAATGGGGTTAGATCTTGGTTAGATTGTCTCCTACAAGTTGGTGCTTGAAAATATTGTAACAGTAGGTTGGTGCCTACATGTGTTGCTGAGTTGGTGCTCAATTAAAGAGATTGGTGTCTCTAGTAGGTTGGTGCCTACATCTTGCTAAGTTGGTGCTCAATTAAGGATATTGGTGTCTCCAATAGGTTGGTGCCTACAATATTTGTAACAGTAGGTTGGTGCCTACATCTTGCCATGTTGGTTCTCAGTTAAGAAGATTGGTGTCTCTAGTATGTTGGTGCCTACAATCTTTCTAACAGTTGGTTGGTTCCTACAAATATTTATAAAGATAAGTTTATGGTTTTCTCTCGATTGGGTTTCCATTTTAAACTATGTGCATTATGATCTAATTTTATATGTGATTATTTTTTCTCATCTAATGAATGATTGATGAATGGTTAAATAAAGTAAAAACTATCTTGTATTGATTCAACCCCCCCCCCCTCAATATAAGCATAAGTTCAACAATTGGTATCAGTGCAGGTTACTTCAAAAATAGTTTAACCATTGGAAGGATGGATTGTAAGGAATATCTCCCTATAAACAGATTTCCTTTGTTTGATGGAACAAACTATGCATCATGGAGTATAATAATGAAGACATATTTTAAGGCCCTCAGGTTTGACATTTCAGAATCAATCACAACATGTTATATAGATGAAGTTGGGAAAGAGTCAAGTGAAAACAATGAAAAAGAAATGGGTGTCATCTTGAGTGGCCTATCATATTATGATATTGTCAAGGTGATGAAGTGTACATCAACTAAACAGATTTGGGACAAGATACAAAACATTTATGAAGAGAGATATGGTAATTGTTTCGGCTTTGAATAAGTGATAGATGAAGCACAATTTGTGACAAATCTAAAATGAAGACCTATAAAATACAAAGGTAAGCTACCCTCCAAATGCTTTAAGTGTGGTATAATAGGACATTTTTCTACTAAGTGTCCATATGAACAAAGGGAATATAGTGATGATGATGAAGAATCTCTCTCCATAAACATGGAAACAAATCTTGTTGACGAACAAAATGAATATAATAAAAAAGAAAAATCAGATTTAGAAGAAGAAGATCTTGAAGAAAAGCTCATTAGTGCCTTAGAAGAAATAGACATGCTTAGAAAAAAGAATATAAAGAAAAAAGATCAATTGCATAAATATGAAGAGGAGGATCGTGATCTTTAAGAAACAAAGAAGACAATTATCATTATGAAGACTCAACTAGAAGAGGAAAAAATGATAGAAAATATGGTGAGAAGCTAGTTGAAAGAAAAGGAAGAAAATTGCAAGAATCTAGAGTTTGGAATCGTTTCCTTAAGAAAGGAACTAGATAAAACAATTTATCAGTTGAATAGAAGATTGAAGTTTGGAAAGAGTACTAAAATATTAGATAAGATTCTTAGTTTCCAAAGGTCACCATTCATCAAGACAAATCTTGGCTACATTGAAAAACAAAAGACCCCTGAGGGAGATGCAAGCACTAAGGTCACAAAGCCATCAAAAAGAGAAAACTGAAGAAAATCCTAAAATTTATGACAATATTCTCAAAGGATACATCAATAATGAAAGAAGCAGTAGGAAATTCAATGATGACCAGTAGAAACCTGAATCTTCTTAGAAGAATAAAAAGAATGAGTTCATAAGATTTGTTCCACCAACAAGGCCTTTCACAAATCCATACCAAAATATCTTTCTTGGCTATTGTTTTTCTTGCAATAATTTTGGTCATAAGGTAATATATCATATAGATTATGAAAGAAGTGATCATGTGAGAGATATAAATGGAGGTTATTACAAGACCTCAAAGGATGATTATGTGAGAAACAAAAACAGAAGTTCTCATGGGTTTGCTAATGGAAACTACAATTCATTTTCTCCTCTACTTGATTACAATATTGAATATTATAAGTGAAATAACTATGGGAACATATCACGTTATTGTAGAAGCATCATAGTAGGACCTCCTAAACAAAATAGGGAAGAAGATGTTATTTCCAAACATAAAGAAGAATACTCAAAGGTTTGGAAAATGAAGTAAGAGAAAGAAACAAAGAGAGATGAAATTATTTTTTATAAGAAAGGATGTGATGAGCTAGATGAAGATGGTAGGGAGATTCAGTGTTTTGATTCTCACTCGAAAAAGTACAACCCATTTATAGAAAAGGTAAGGATGGGACATTTCCTTGTGAAAATGGAAATTCAAGTTTATAATACTCTTTTGGAAAAAATAAGTCATCTAATTGGTCCTTGTCAGAAAGGAATGTGGAGGTAGAAACAAATTCAAATTAATTCAATACTAAAGCTTCACCCAATTTAGAATATCAATTTCATAACTTTGGAGTGGAAGGTTTGACCAATAAAAACAATCGAATAGAAGGATCAATGTTGGATACTTGTAGCAAAGACAGACTGGATAATGATCAGTTGTCAAAAAGTAGTAAATTAGAGATATACTTTTAAATTGCAGATCGGAGTTCTTGAAGGGAAGCACAATCTCGGGGGGAGCATCCCTTTACCATTGACGTCAAAATAGGATAAGTTGTAGACAGAGGAAGAATTGTAGACACGAGGAAAGTTGTATACAAGGGGAGCATCATAATTGACTAAGAGTTTTCATCAATGACAAAGGAGGGAATTTTTTCAAATATAGTTGTTATTGATGTCAAAGATAGGGGGAGACTACAGATTTCCACGATAAATATTTCAAGATGGATATTTTTGGAAACATTGTTTTTACATTTTTGATACTCAGTTTGGATACCCTATCTTTGAAGGTATTTTTACCCTAGATACATAGCTCAAATGGGAGAATACGTTATATGGTTGGAAATATTATTCCGATACCTTTCCAATGGCATATGTAATTCCCTCTAACTCCCTAAGAATGAGGATATAGGAATTTTTCCATCCAACAACCCAGCCAGAAAATTTAGGTCGACTCAACTAGTTTTTACAAGTCAACCCTGAAAGTAAGGACAAAAACACTATAAATACAAGATATATGTGTGCATTTGTAGTGAAACCAAGTAAGATATCGAATCTAAGGTGTGCTAAAGGAGTTGGGGTGTAATTTTGGGATATAAAGGTGTGCAAGAGAAGTCTGAGGGGGTTTTCTTGGGATTTTATTGTTCTTAAGGTGCATTGTGAACGACTAAAGGTCTGTGATGTTGCAATGTGTGAAGTTTTGAGGTTTCGATGCTACAATGTGCATTGTCTTGAGGTTGTTATGTTGCAATATGGGATCATATTCTAGGAATGATGCTATGAAGATTGCTAGGGAATGAAGGCTACATATGAATAGGGTTTGAAGGATTGTTTGTGGAATTAAGAATGCAGGTGAAGTTAGAAGTACTATGTGTATGAATATATTGGATTGGTGTATATGCATATCATGTTGAGTTGGTGCTCAATTGAGGGGATTGGTGTCTCTAGAAATTTGGTGCTTGCAAATATTGTAACATTAGGTTGGTGCCTCTAGGTGCTACTAACTTGGTGCTCAATTGAGGAGATCGATGTCTCTAATAGGTTGGTTCCGACATATTGTTGAGTTGGTGCTCACTTAAGGAGATTGGTGTATCCAGTAGGTTGTTTCCTACAATATTTTTAACAGTAGGTTGTTGCCTACATACATTTATAAAGATAAGTTTAATATGGTTTTCCCCCTATTGGGTTTCCATGTTAAACTCTATGCATTATGATTTGAGTTTATATGTGATTATTGTTTCTCAATTAATGAATGATTGGTGAATGGTTAAATAAAATAAAAAATATCTTATATCTATTCAACTCCCCCCTCCCCCTCTTATTATAAGCATAAGTTCAACAAGCTTACCCAGAAAATTAAATTTTTATCATTGTTTCTTATTTGTTGAGCTCGCATAAAGTGCAAAGCAAAGAGCATATGCAAAAAAAAAAAAAAAATTCCGTTCTGTTTTTTATTTTCCAAGATCACACAGAGCACGAGGAAAAAAGTATATGCAAATCAAAAGGAGTAACAATATAGGAACAAAAATAGAAAAAACAAAATATTATCTTTCTAAAAAAAAATAAAAGAAGTGTGTATTCATAATTTATACCTTCGGATCTGACAAAAAAAGACTATATATTTGAAAAAAAGAAACCTTTTCGAGTGAAATGAAATATTGTTTCCAACTAAAAAAATCTCTTTGAACACAATGGAACATTCCACTTAGCCCATAAATACATAGAAATAGAAGAACCTATAAATGTGGAAACACATGGTCAATATCTTATTCAACAATATGAGTGAGTCTTCAAATGGGCTCTGATACCATGTTCAACAAAACAAGGTATTCCCACATAGGACAAACACCTTCATTAATCACTCATACAACTAGATAAAATAGAAATACACCAATGTTTTCATATGGTTAAAACCCTCGAAGAGGAAAAAAATCCACAACCCTAGCCAACATGGCCACTTGAGGCAATATATTAATGCAAAAGAAAAATACTTTACAAGAGAGTTTCTCACAATCGATCTTTAGTAAATGACCCTTCGTTCTCTTTAAATAGAGATCATGGACCAATTGAGTGTTAAGCCACATATCAATATATCCATTAAGATCAGGGAGAATATGAGTCGTCGGGTCACTCTATGTCTAGAGCATACCATGACTATCGGATTACATAACTACAAATGCAAACTAAAGAAACACACTTAAAAAACACACTTTTACCTAAAGACATGTTAGACCAAGTTGAACTTAACTAAATCCTAAATGTTTGAATATCCTAACATAAATTTCATCATTTGTACCATTGAACATGAATGGATTTAAATAATTAGGTATGGTTAGTTGTGACAAATTTATACACTAGTATGTACAAGCACTATAATGTCAGTGTAATAATACAACTGGAAATAGTTATCATGCCAATGTTATAGACCCACCCATACACGAGATTATTGTTGGATTACTAAGAGGGGGGTGAATCAGTAATAGAGAAATTTAATCATTTTTAACCATATAATCCAAGTGTTATATGAGTAGCATTATCATCCAATAACTGCAGAGTAAATAAGCAATGGACAAATGAACAATCATACACATACACAGTACACCAGTGTTTTACGTGGAAACCCAAAGAGGGAGAAAACCATGGGATGCTTTTTCTTATATGTCTTGAAGAATTTCATTCATTGGAAGCACCAACTTCCTTTGTTTTCCAACTACAACTGGAAGGAGGCTCAAACCCCCTAGTTTCTCAAGCTACAACCTAGGGGAAGCTCCAAATCCCCAATTCTCTAGCTACAACCAGAAGGAGGCTACAACCCCCTATGTTATCTGGATACAACTGAAAGGTGGCTACAACCACCTTTCCTTGCCCCATCCAACCGCCCTGACGTATACGTAGAATTATGGAACCATTGTCACACTATCAGTGTGAGATATACCAATGTAAAATTGTATCAACCTGTACCATTGACCTGCAACCAACCTGTACAACATCCATGTAATCAATATGTACTTGAACTGAATATGTATCAACAAAATACAACAGATACGTGACATGTAGTGCTGCAACACACAAATGTATGTTCTCTATCAGTTATGCAGCCCACACATGTACGCGACCAAACTGTTATGCAACCTGCATATGCCTTCTGAAAATTAGGGTTTTCTTTCTTATGAAAACTTATGACCCTGTGTAACTTATTTCACATAGATCTGTAACTTGTCACTACATATAGACTGTATCTATACCATGTGCATGCATCCTCATACATATATCTCTCTATTCATGTGCCAAAAGTGTGTGTAATCATGAATAAGTATAAAAACCCTCACATGATCTAGACTTCAAACCCTTTATGATATTCATCCTCTCAATACTTCAACCAATACAAGCTCTCAACCATATATCACAAAAACCCTTATCCATATGCCAAGAAATACAAGATGTGCCTCAATAAGAAGTATCAATGATAAATATACCAGCATTGTATTTTTGTAGATCTAACTTATACAAAAGATCCCATATAGCCACTAGTCTTTTTAGGGAGAATCCTCAAATCTCCATAACCATTTTTCATGCATACATCAAAATCCAAATATTCATAGAAATAAGGCATACCTTTTGAACCAATGGATAGATATAATGTATCTGAGCACTGTAGACCTTCCTGGGAGCTTGATCTCAGAATCTAAAACCTTTGCATCTTCATCTTCTCAAATTTCCATAGATTTATCAACATGTATGCACCCTAATACACTGCCAGCCAGTGTACGCCTTAGTATGTACATACCCTAATACACTGCCAGCCCGCATACGCCTCAGAAAATAGGGTTTTTTAGCATTCGTTGTAATTCTTAGAATTTCGTCGTCAACCTTTCGTACTACCTCATACTTTCGTAACTTCATATGTATCAATGAGTACTTTCAATAAGCCTCACACAACAAAAGATATGCAATGTGTTCAAGTGTGTTTAAATGAGAGACCCTTGCCTCTTATTTATACTTTTATGTAGCATTCAACTTTCCTTATTTTAGGGATTTCTCCATTAACTTTATTTTTTAAATAATTTATTTTGCAATCACTTTGAATTTTTGGGGCTTTTAGATGACTCACGAGGGTCCTCCAACTTCACATGGCCATAACTCTCTAACCATGAGGAGTTATGTGATGTTCTACATACCACTAGAAATGGCATGATAAGCACTATCCATCTTTGATATTTTCACTGAAAAATTCACTGACCTTAATCTCATTATTCCATAATTAATCATGGGTTCTCTAACCATACTTCTAGGATAACTCAATCTGCAAAGCATCTTCCCGTGAGGTCTTTCACCATAAGGGGACCACTTTGGAGTTCATCCATTTTTACTTCTTATCAACCATGACAAGACAATAATGAGTCATATTTACATAAAAAAAACTTGGGTCCATTACACAAACCTTTATGCAACCAGAATTTCTTCATGGGTTGACATCAATGACAACCAACCTTAATCAACAATCTCCCCCTTTGGCATTGATGGAAACACTCTGATGTAATACTGGAATCATTTCATGCAATACTGAAGTCATATCACTCATGCTCCCCCTGGAACCATGCCTCTATCCTCTGCATATCTATGACCATTTCTCCCCTTGGAACCATGCCTCTGTCCTCTACATCTCTATGATCATTTCTCCCCCTGGAATCATGCCTCTATCCTTTGCATCTGATAAATCTCTCCCCCTTTGTCATTAATGGAAAAGGTATATTTCCATCCAGGGTTGTTCCCCCTAACTAAATTGTCCTGTTTATGGTGCTTCCTCATGTACATCTAAGACATATAAGATATGTTGGATTACTGAGAGGGGGGGTGAATCAGTAATAGAGAAATATAATATTTTTTAACCATATAATCCAAGTGTTATATCAATGTATCATTATCATCCAATAACTGCAGAGTAAATAAGTAATGAAAAAATGAACAATCATACACATACACAGTACACCAGTGTTTTACGTGGATACCCAAAGCGGGAGAAAACCACAGAATGATTTATCTTATATGTATTGAAAAATTACATTCATTAGAAGCACCAACTTCCTTTGTTTTCCAGATGCAACTGGAAGGACGCTCCAACCCCCTAGTTTCTCATGCTACAACCTGAGGGAAGCTCCAACTCCCCAATTCTCTGGCTACAACCAAAAGGAGGCTACAACCTCCTATGTTCTCCGGCTACAACCGGAAGGTGGCTAAAACCACCTATCATTGCCCTGTCCAACCGCCCTGGCGTATAAGTATAATGATGGAACCACTGTCACACTATCACTGTGAGATATACTGTTGTAAACCTGTACCAATCAACCTACACCAAATAACCTGTACCAATAACCTGAACCATGCATCAACCTGTACCTCAAACTGTAATCAACCTGTACCATAAACAAGTGCATCAACCATGCACCAACCTGCACCAAACAACCTATACCATAAACAAGTGCATCAACCATGCACCAACCTGTACCTCAACCTATACCATGAACAAGTGCATCAACCATGCACCAAACTTGTACAAATAAATTTTCACAACAACTTGTCCAAGCAACCTCTCACAACAACCTGTCTCATCAATGTTATCAACCAAATCAAATCTACTCACCAAGATCAATCACCAAGACAAATCTCAAATATGTGCATCAACCAAGCATAACACAACAACTCATAATCATCACCAAGATCAATATGTGATTCTAATAATACAAGTATGCTACATCGTCCATAAACCATGTGTCAACAATACTACTAACAAGTGCCTCCAACCATGTACCAAGTATGTACCAATCATGTATCCACTACTCATCAACTATGACTCATCAAGATGTACCAAAATCATGAACTATACACCTCATGTATGTGTCAACTCATCAACTACTTGTCTCAACCATGTACCTGACATGTACCTCAACCAAATGCCCTCATCAATTTCATCATTTTCATCAAAAATTTCTTTAGTCTCACATGACTAGTCTTGGATTAGTCAACAACCCTAACCTGAAATGATCATAACTTTGTACCTATAATGAATAAAGATCTAAAACTGATACACAATGTTCTTTGGTGTGCTTTATGTAATTTCGCCAAGTGTCACTACTTCTAACCTCTCAGAAAATGAGTTATAGCAAAAATGGCATACCTTGCTGAATTATGTCTTATTCTAGAAAGAGACCTTGTAAAGCGTGCCCCACATGGAATATTTGTTGAATCAATATGAACCTGTTACAAAACATACTAAAAATTGTACTCTAACCATACATTTGTTCTTACCGAATTTGGATATGTTATGGAGAAGTTCTAACATTTTTACCTGAAACACATGTTTTTTACTAGTTTCAAGACTAGCCACAAACCCTATATTCCACAGAGTGTAAATATAAAAATACAGTGACCCACAAGATGAATTTTTTACCACGCATACTTGGATATGTTTCCTCAATTTCATAGAAATTTCACAATATAAATCATTCTAGAAAATAAAATTATTGTGAAAATGGTGAGATGACCTGTAAATAACATACCTTAAAAAGCACCATCAAAAGAATTTATCCTTCCTTGAATTCCAGCCTTCTTTTCTTCACCTTCCCTAAGAAATTTGTCTTAGATATCCTTTGTTTACCTCAGACACCTATCGGTATTCAATATTCTCAAGTGTGATTAAAATGAGAGAGGCTTGCCTCTTATTTATACTCTCCAAGTAGCTTCCTTAAAAACATCTTCTAGGTCACTTTACACACTTTCCTTATTTTAGGGTTAACCCACTTCTAATTTCTCCATTAAATTTATTATTTAAATAATTTATTTTGTATTCACTTTGAATCATAGTACACTCATCACTTCACTTTATTATTAACTTCTAAAATCTCTTAAACCACTTTGACTACTTTGACCTTTTGGGGCTTCTAGATGACATAAGAGGGTCCTTCAACTTTGTAAGGCCATAACTCCCAAACCGTGAGGAGTTATGTGACATTACACATACCACTAGAAATGGAATGACTTGTACCATCCATATAGAATAGTATTACCTACAAATATATCAAAACTCATTCCATTATCCATCAAACAAACTTGGGTCCATTACCCAAACCTAGGTTCTCCAACTTCTTGGCCATAACTCTCTAACTGTGAGGAATTATGTGACATTTCACATACCACAGGAAATGGCATGAAAAACACTATCCATATAGGATAGTTTCACTATCAAATTCACTTACCTTCATCTCATTATTCCAAAAATAATAATGGGTTCTCTAACCATACTTCTAGGATAACTCAATCCGCAAAGCATCTTCCCGTGAGGGTTTTCACCATAAGGGGACCACTTTGGAGTTTATCCATCTGTACTTCTTATCAACCATGACAAGACAATAATGAGTCATCTTTACATCAAACAAACTTGGGTCAATTACCCAAACCTTTGTGCTGCCGAGCTTTCTTCAAGGGTTGACATCAATGAAAACCAACCTCAATCAACAATCTCCCCCTTTGGCATTGATGGAAAAACTCTGATGCAATACTAAAATCATATCACTCATGATCCCCCTAGAACCATGCCTCTGTCCTCTACATCTTTGTGACCATTTCTCCCTCTAGAATCATGCCTCTACCTTCTGCATCTGATAAATCTCTCCCCCTTTGTCATCAATGGAAAACATATCGTTCCATTTGAGACTACTCCCCTTGACTGAAATTTCTTCTTATGGTGCTTCCTCATATAAATCTAAGACATATAAGATAAGAATTCAAAAATAATTCATTTTGGAGTAGAAATAACTCCAAGTCTCTGGTGAAGATATTCAAATGCTTCTCGTGGAAGTAGTTTTGTGAAGATGTCTTCCACTTGTTATTTTGTGCCCACATATTTATTAGATGCATACCTAGAAAATATCCCTACACTGTTCACCCCCCCTCTCAATGTAGTCTGTGTATCCAACAATTGGTATCATAGTAGGTTCCTTCAGGAAATAGTTTAAGCACTGGAAGGAGATCATGGATTATTCTAAGAATGGAGTACCAATGTTTAATGGTCAGAATGGTTTTAAGTATGATATGTGGAGCATAAGGATGAAAGTATTTTTACAGGCACAAGGAAATTATATTTGGCTATCAATTGTTACAAGATATGATAGTTCAAAAAGGGCAAAGGCTGCAACCAAGAAGGAATTGAGGAAGAATAAAAAAATAGTAATGGATTTCATCTAGGAGGGATTACCTAATCCGGTAAGAGAAAAGGTTGGTAAATGTTCATCAGCAAAAGAGCTTTGGGATAAGTTACATGACATATATTCTTCACACATCACAGATTCAGAAAATTTCAAAGAAGATGCAGATACAAATCAAGAAGAATTATTTTCACCATGTCAAGCAGATTTAGAAGATGAAGAGTACATAATCACCATAGGTATGTTGTTTTGTTTTAATTGTGAAAAATGTGGACATCTTGAAATACAATGCCATGATGGAAATGAGACAGAAAAACTAATTGAAAAGGAAGGAAATTATAAAGAAGAATTGATTAGTTCTTTAGATGAACTAAGAGAAGAAAACAATTCACTCAAGAAAGAATTGATGAAACAAAAAGAAAGTGTTCACATTTTTTAAGAAGCCCAACAGATCATCGAGAACTTAAGAACTTAGCTAGAAGAAGCCAGAAAGATCGAAGAAAATCTTGAATATGAAAAGCAGTGTTTGGAAACCAACATAACAACATTGAAGGAAGAAGTAGAAATGAGAGAGAAGATATTGACATATCATCTTAAGGAAAGAACTAATGATCTAAACCATCTTGAGGCAGAGTTTGGTAAAGAAGAGAAAGGACTTGAAGAAGAAATAATCACATTAAAAATTCATATTAAAGAAGCGAAAAGAACAGAAGAAGTCATGAAGTCTCAGATAATGAAGAAAGAAGAAGAGGTTGAGAATCTTGAAGAAGAATTTGTCACATTGAGAAGCAAAATCGTCAAAATCAACAAGAACCTTGAAGAGATAGAAAGATCCACATCAGTTATAGAGAATGAAGAGAAGCACTCTAGGTTGCTAGAAATAAGAATGAAGAAAATAGAAAGAGTTATGTAGAAGTACTCAAAGGAAGAAATCATGGTCAACCAGAATCTAAGAAAAGTATTGAAGATACATATTCAAGAAGACCATCGATGTTCAAGACACAAATAAGCTTCAATCATGATCATGATTAGTCAAGGAAAAAATTTAGAAGGCCTACGCCGCAAAGAAGATCATTCACTCCCAGGTATGCAAATTTATTTTATGGTAATTGTTTTTATTGTACTAACTTTGGACATAAGGTTGTAGATTGCAGGGATTATAAAAGAAATTTTCAAGTAAGAAGTGCCTATGTGGTTACACGTAACATTGAGTGTTACAAATGTCATAAATATGGACACATAGCTAGTGATTGTAGTGTTAGAATATAATGGATGTGCTTGTTTTACCATAGACAATATCACTATTGTCACCCAACCATAGGCCGAAGCCACCCTCTGAGCACCTTAATTGTGACAGAGAATCACTCTGGAAGCAAACCCTAGGCTAGATAGCCAAACAAAGGGTAGCGCACCTTTCCCCAAGGATGGCGCATCAAACAAGAGCTGATCATATAATCCAAACCCTAACCAAGAGATAGTACAAGCCAAAACATAATTTGCTAATTGTAGCAGCTGCAATGACAACTCTCCTCCAAACCCGTGCACAAACTGGGCAACTGCAATGCACACAAATGATGCTCTATAGTTCTGAGAACGCCTACCAAAATGAAGACTGGCCTCCTGTATTTATACTAATTCTGGCTAACTACCTGGGCCAACTTCTCATTCTGGGTATCTATCTGTTCAATATATATTATTTCTTTTGTTCAACTTCTTCTCTTGGAGGCTAATAACCTAATACAATTTATCCTCTTGAGCCGACATGTCTTCTAGGATTATTAGCCAACTCATTAGGGTTTCTTCTTGCTTCTTGGAATATTCTATTCTCTTCATGTTTACACATGGAGGTAAATACCTCCCGCAACTACCATAATATCAATACTCCCTCCTAGATAGGGAGGTATTACAGGTAATGGTATTGAGCACAAACATACCATTCACCCGGTAGCATCAACATAGTTGTATAGACTATCTCATGACTAGATCATGAGCACCATCATCACCATCAATGTCATCATTTGCATCATCTCTCAAAACCATACTCCATCTAAGTAATTAGACATGATGTTGGATAAGTCACTCACACCATAGAGTGACACAAGAGCCATTCTTCTAATCTAGACATATGTCCTAGAAGAATAAATAACCTGAAACATTTTATGTCTCGGAAATCTCTATCCATTGATCATCCATCTAGTTGATAATCATTTTCAAAACTGTTGATAGTCTTCAAGGCAATCAGAACAATATCATTCAATAGAACACAACTGTGTCCATCCATAGTAGTACACAACTACAATCTAGTGGTAAACTACCACACCAAGTAGCACACAGGTACTTGATCATTGATGTATAGTCACAAATAGTGGAACACATCCACCATAGTAGTATACATCTATTGTCTAGAGACATACAGTCTTCATAAAAATCATCTGATATAAACCTGCACAAAAAAAATGTTATGATATAAACTTAATCATTTGGGCCATTCTTCCACTCACATCTATGATTCTGTGAGATTTGGAAGAGCATTTGCCCTCAGAAGGTAAAAAATCAATGATGAGCTATCTGGACTATTCTTCTCAAGCAAGGAAGAATAACTGTCCCGATTTCTGAGCCTGGACCATTCCCCCATTCCTCCGACACTAGATAAAGTGTAACCTGTAGAGAATGAGTCTGCCCTAAGGAATGTCTGTCCTTGATTGTTGAACCTGGACCATTCCCCACCCTGGGCCATTCCTCCAGCACTAAAAAAGTGCAACCTAGAGAGAATGAATCTTCCCTAAGGAATGATTGTCCGGACCATTCCCTAAGGAAATCACTGTCTTGCACCAACCACCAAAATGGACCATTCCCCATGTTAAACATAATGGGAAATCAATGTCCAGCGAGGCAAGCCAATCTTCTTGAGTAACCCTCAAGAAGCGAGACTGCCCTAGACCATTCCCCATGTTAACCACAAATGGAAATCGCTTTCTATAGTACATCGGAAATCCATGAAACCATTTTCATTACGAAAATGATTGTTTGAACTGAACCATTTTCCAAACTAGAAAATGCATATCCGTCAGAAATCTCAAACCATTTTCTGAACTGGAAAGGAACTACTCATCCTGGACTATTTTTGAACTAAAAAATGACTTTCCATCAATCGAAAACACATCAATGCTCCCTCCCAACCTAGGAGTCATCTCTTCCTTTTTCAATAAGGAAGTCGCCTCCACGAGCTCCAGTTTGAGTATGCAAGCTCTTTCATCTTAGACAAAATATTCACCAAAAATGTTTGTTTATCTGCTCATCTATGGAGATATGTATTAGAGAACCACTTTCTCCTTTCTGGACTTCATCACGGATAATTTAATTCTTGATCTCAAATGTACTTTGGTCTGGAACACTGGCCTTCTCTGAAGGCTTCATATAGCTATGATCAATAAAGTATGTCATTGTTGGATTCCTCTTGGTTCCTGCTAGCTCATGACATCGTGGCAAGGGTCAAAATGGAACATATCCATGTGGCACTTCTTCTGTCATTATGAGATATTTTTCATGGATTAGAAATCCATCATCCTAATATTCTGAGTAATCATTCTAATACAATAACTTTGTTTATAGAAAATCTTCACCACGCTTCTGTCGTGCATTAAAGGTTCTCCACCAAGTTGTCTTCTTCCATATGTATATAAGGGTCTCTTTCTGGTATACCTCAAAGCCTTAAGGTTTCTCTTCATACGCTCTTTGTTCAATTTCTCTGGAGAATAGTATTTTCATTCATCTGTTGTAGAACTCCAACCCATGGATATTGCAGATGATATAATGTCTCATGTAGAGGTATGCTTGTTTTACTGGAATGAGTAATCATCACAATCTTCTCCCTCCATATGGGAGAACCTCCAATTCTAGATCTTCCAATGCTTTCATTAATAAGTCTTCCATATACTATTCTTCATCACAACTTTCATTTCCTCTGCTTGATTGATTTTTGGTGAGTTCATATTAGGTTGGTAATCTTGTGATTCTCGATACAATGACTGGTAGTTTTGGCTTCTATTTCTTTCTTATAATCTTCATGTTCTTCGTCATGTTTTTATTTAGCTTTTGGGTCCATGGAATTTCTTATAGATTCCATGCCCTAAATATTCCACTTCTTCCTTTCATCATGGGATCACGGATGTGGATGGACAACTAGGGATACTTTAAGGATTCTTTTTTAAGAAGGCTTCTTCTAAGGTCGAACTGAACATGTACTGCCTTTAATGGCTACTACCATGGATATTTAATTCTTCATCTTCAATGGATCATAGGATTATCTCCCTCCTAATCCTTGCTTCATGTATGAGTGCATGCTTTTCTTTTGGAGATATGTAATTAGCTCCCTCCATCTAACAGAGTCCACACTTTCGTCTGCATCCTTATTTTCTTCTGCAAAGTTTCATAAATATTTCTCCAGTTTTCTCTTGATTGTTGACTTCTTTCTATCTTTGCTTCTTCTAAGTTTCTTCAATATTGATTCTAATTTCATCTTATCTTGTAATAGCTTCCACACTATTTGTTTGATGTATTTCATCCTTTCATCTGTATTATTTGATTTGTATAATGATAGCAATCCTTATATTGTTGTTATTCCATAGGTATAGTTCTTCTTGGAGCATATTATCTTATAAGAGATAGATATACAAGATATGTACATAAAACATGGTATGTACAAGAACTATGAAGAGTATTGTTACCTTGTCTTAGAAGAAGAAGTATGTTTTATCTTGCTTGGTCTTCTTTGTAGATTCCTTTTGTTTGGCAACTGATTCGTTGTGTGTTCCCTTCCTTTTCTTTAGCTCGGGACAATGATTCTTCTAGTGACCATACTTCGATAGTTGAAGCATTATATTTCTGACATGTCTTTCTCTTGATTTGGCTTCTTCCTTGAACCAAACTTCCTTTTGTTCTTGAAATTCTTGAATCTTGTTGTAAAGTATTGGTCATCATACTTCTTTTGGGGTTTCGTTTTTTCATTGATCCTTGATTCTTCTTGAGCACAGGAAGTCCAAATTTCTTCAAATCTAGGATACTCCTTCCTTGTGTTCATGCTTGCGGCAAATGCATCCCATGTCTTGGGAAGAACATTGAGTACTATGTTTAGAAATTCCTTCTCTGAAATGATCTCAAATGATCTCTTCAATAGCTTGTAGTTGATCTCTTAACTAGGAGATTCTCACAAAGTATGATGTTATGTTGTCATCATCATTCATCTTCATGTCATGGACCTCATTCTTCAGACTCATTACTTGTCCAATGTTTCTAACTGAGAAGAGGTTTGTTAGGGCATCGTACATCTTCTTCGATGAGTCAAGATGGGAGATGTAGGGTATCAAGTGGTATTTTATAGAGTCCAGTATGATACTCATGGCATTTATGTCATCATCTTTGAACTTTTCCATAACTGCAATGTTCTGCGGTTCTTTCTCTTTTCCTTCTTCAAACTCTAGTTTCACGATCTTTCCTTTCACGATATACAACACTTTATTCTTGGCAAGAATGAGGTCAATCCTTGTCTTCCACGCTTTGAAGTTAGAAGCTCCATATAACTTGTTTTCTGACTTCATGGAGTAAGTCATGGCCTCTTTGACTTGGTCAACCCTAGATTTGACTGAAAACTCAAACTTGACGTCTTGGCTTGCTGAGAATACCAGGAGATGCGCTAGGATAGGGTGCACTGGTATATCTAGAAATTAGGTCAATCCCTTCACTTAAGGTGCCTCAACGAGAGGATTAGGGTTTCTGCAACTGCACCTGCTAGTAACCCTAATGGTTATTCTCTGGTGACTTCTCGTGCTAAAAACCCCAGTGACAGTTCTTAAACGAGTTTAATATCCTTATGGCTATGCTTCCTTCCAGCGGTTAGACTTAATGAAGGAGGTGTGGGCCCATAACTTGTTAGAATATAATGGATGTTCTTGTTTTACCATCGACAATATCACTATGGTCACCCAACCATAGGCCGAAGCCACCCTCCGAGCACCTTAACGTTGATAGAGAATCACTCTAGAAGAAAACCCTAGGCTAGATAGCCAAACAAAGGGTAGTGCACCTTTCCCCAAGGATAGCGCATCAAACAAGAGTTGATAAGATAGTCCAAACCCTAACCAAGAGATAGTCCAAGCCAAAGTGTAATCTGCTAGCTGCAGCATCTGCAACGACAACTCTCCTCCAAACCTACGCACAAACTGGGAAACTACAGTGTGCACAAGTGTTTCTCTGTAGTTCTGAGAATGCCTGCCAGAATGAAGACTGGTCTCCTATATTTATACTAATTCTAGTTAACTGCCTGGGCCGACTTCTCATTCTGGGTATCTGTTTTTTCAATATATATTATTTCTTCTGGCCGACTTCTTCTCTTGGAGGCTAATAACCTAATACAATTTATCCTCTTGAGCCGACATGTCTTCTAGGGTTATTAGAAAACTCATTAGGGTTTCTTCTTGCTTCCCAGAATATTCTATTCTCGCCAGGTCTACACATGGAGGTAAATACCTCCTGCAACTACCATAATATCAACATGTAGAAGCATGATCGATACTTCCATGAAAGAGAATATTGATATCAGATATAAGAAAGTATGGATAAGACAACAGGAAGAACAAGTGAACAAAGACCAGGTACCAGAGATTGATATCTGTTGAGGATTGTTGCCTCATCTTAGTTGGTGTTGAGGGTGTAAGATGAGTCTTGCATTATAGTGTTGGTGCTCTTGTAGAGTTGTATTCTATTCAGTTGTTGCTG
>ML817966.1:63034-74245 GCA_009831015.1 Picea engelmannii
TGATGGGGGTTCAGGGGCGAAGCCCCCAAAGGAAAAATTGCCTTGTAAATGTATATTGTAATTTCATTGTAAATCTTGACCGTTCATTATAAGGTCGCAAATCTAACGGTAGAAATTATGTTAGGGTTTTTAGCCCTAGAAGGAAACCCTCTTTTATGAGGGAAATGTATTGCGGCTATGGTTGATGGCGAACATTGTATTCTGAGATAGGAGACTGTGAAAGAAAGAAGAGGAAGTTACATCGGGTTTGCTATAGGTTGTATCCCTTCATTTGTTGGATAATAATAAAGGAAGGACCTGGCAATTTCTCTGGTGGACGTAGCCCACACTGGGTGAACCACGTAAATCTCTATCTCTCTTGTATTGTGTATCTTCTATGTTTTGTTTCCGCATTTGTTTTATTTTATTGCTCTTCGGTACTATTTTTCTAACAGAGGCCAACTCTTTTCAATTAGTTTCCTTCTACCATGTGAAACATGAGCGCAACCAAGAAGCAAACTCGTGGGCCAAAATGGCCACTTCCCTAGACTTAGGTGAAATTTACATAAAAAAATGGGGGGTGCACCATATGACACATCACCTACTGGTGGATTATACGTGTCATTCAATATGTCCATTTAATTGGGAAACCTATCCGGGATGTTGGTCATTTCTTGTTTAAGGTGGGAATTTATTATGAATTTGTAAGGATGTTCGTGGTTTTTAGATTTCTGATCTCGGCCTGGTACCTCATCCTTTTGGCCCTCTGGTATTTATATTCAAAGATTGGAATTCAATTTGAAATTTATGGGCATCTGAAGAGGGAAGTGTCTCAATATTTTCAGCCTTGTCACTCCCAAGTTTTTGTTTTATGTGGTTTTCTGCTCTAGTTATTTTTTGTTGAGTATTTTCAGGATAAAGGGACTAGTGTTGTTGGCATTGTGTTGGATAATGTGAATCGTGTAGCCTTTTTTTTGGTTCATAGTGTTCGACAGGGTATCATCCTCACTCTCTATCAACCCAGTTGCATAGTCACAAGGGCTCTTCATACCTTTAATGCTATTCTCTATTGGATTGACGTTTTTAGTAAATGTTGTATGATTTTTCTAGTTTTTGGTCTCGGTTTGAGAGTGATATTTGTAGCTTTGTTATGTGTGTGTTTTTAGCAACCAATCTATTTATTTCCATTAGGAAATTTTTTTAGCAAGTTTAGGCCTTCATCTGGCATATATGGAGAATATGGACATAATAGAGTTTAGACAAATCCTGAGGAGACATGAGGAGTACATCCAATCCAATAAGACTTCATTATTTTCAGTCACAACTAAAATGCATGAAAATGAACATCACTATGTGTCTTTATATGCCACCATCATGAACATGTCGGTACATAAGAGGCATAGGATAGATATCATGGAAGCCAAATGTAGCATGCTACAGAATCTGACCCTAAATCTTCGAAAATATGCACTATCATCTGCATCAAATAACAAATACCATGCACACTATGTACAAGATGAACTAAAGGAGGAAGAGACACTACACCAATTAAAGGATCCAATGGATAATGAACAATAATGCTCACCTTTGTTGGATGTTGGTCAAGATGAAGCCAACATCTTGCATGTCTTTCGTTAACAGTTATGTTTTTTAGAATACTAAGTTTATCAGGATTTTTTTGTAAAGATGGCTATATGTAGAAGAATATGGAACATCACTTTTGTAATATGTATTAAGATACGTTTTGTAGAATCAAAAAGCTACCTGGATCTAAGCCTAGAACTATGTAAGCATAACTTTGTATTACGTTGTTAATGTTTAGTTACAACATTTAATTAATATTATATTTTCCTATTCTGACTTAAAATAAAAAATAATATAATACTAATACTAATTATTATTATTATTATTATTATTATTATTATTACCATTATTATTATTACATTAAAACTATCAATAATGTCAGTACTAGAGTGAAGGAAGATGTTATCATATTAACTTGGAAATTTATACCTAGTTTATGGATTAGCCCTTAGAAATTATCTCCATCTCACAATGGTTATGTATATAACAATATTCACAATACACACTCAACAATGATGTTAACACATTATCAAAATTGAGACGTGGGTAATTCATAACTACATTTATTGGACATGTATATCTTATCATCGTGTGGGTTTAGAGTACCATTATCTCTCTTGGTGTTCACAAACTTACAGGTGCAAGCACAGGAAATGCAAGACTAAATCTCTAATATATCCTACATTGGAGGAAATCCAAACAAACCAAGGAAATTAAAGCAAGGCAAGCTGCAGGAAATTCACGTTAGGAATATGTCATTGAGATGTAAGACAATAAGTGTTATAAGGAGTCAGTGTTACAATATGTCATATATGTATGTTCATGCAACTTCTCATGTGTATCTTACTAGCATGCCTCGGTCCTTCAATGATTCTTCCTATAGTAGCTTCTTCTGTAGTGTGAAATGAAAGAAGAAAAATGAAAATTGACACTAAGGAAACCGTCACTAAGTTGTGGAATAACTAACGCTATAAATATTATGAGTTGTAATATTTCACACAAAAATGTTCATACAACTTTGCAAAAAAATCTTATTAATAATTATAACCTTTAATAATATTCATGTAGTAAACCCACATATATTGAAGAAAACGAATTAAAACAATGCAATATAAAACACACATTTTAGAGATTAGTCCTCGAAAGAAATACATTGAAAAATAGAAAAAAAGTGAATTACATGTTGATATGGAATTAACTATGTTTCACTATTACTACAATGATCCTTTAACATTGCATTCATGTTTGTATTACAATACATAATAATAACATTCGATATATAACAAAACCTACATATAACAAAGTAGTAACTAATAACAATAAGACAAAGAAATTTAATAACGAAACAATAACATTATAATTAATTGATATAATGCGTAACAAAACAACAAAACACGTTATGACAATATAACAATTTGAAAAAATGTGTGACAAAGAAATATAACAAACAATACATATAATATAAACATTATAATTAATTGATATAATGCGTAACAAAACAACAAAACACGTTATGACAATATAACAATTTAAAACAATGTGTGACAAAGAAATATAACAAACAATACATATAATATGTAATAACAAAATAATAATATTACAACAATCTAACAATATATATATATATATATATATATATATATATATATATATATATATATATATATATATATATATATATATATATATNTATTTTTTTTATTTTTTTTTGTTTTGTTATGCTAAAACAATAATATGTAACAAAACACTAAACAACCATCATAATATAACAAAGCAATATAACAAACAATACATATAATATGTAATAACAAAATAATAATATTACAACAATCTAGCAAAATATATATATATATATATATATATATATATATATATATAAAACAATACTTATGGTTATGCTAAAACAATAATATGTAACAAAACACTAACCAACCATCATAATAATATGTAACAAAACACTAACTAACCATCATAATAATAATGAGTTAACACCTTAATATAACAAGGTATGAAACGATATATATAACGATTCACATAACTTTTCCACAGAAAATTTCTTGCTATATTTATATTATATAACTGTACTCAAGATAGTCATTACATTACAAAAACATGATCGTATGGATAAGGAAAAATTAAACCCGCTACCAAGTTACTATAATGTGTACATATATACCCCATTTTTACAATCATCATCCACATGGTCACCTCGAGGTGAGTAAATAACTAAAAGATAAAAGATACTCAGCCTATGACCACAAAAAGAGAATTAGCTATACAAAATGCGAGGGTGGCTTCCCCTGTGACCAACTAATATAGATTTAGAAATAATGTAGGGTTTTCATTTCCATCTTCCCATATGGTGTATATTATCTTCCTTGGTTTCTTTTGTAGGCCATGTTTTGATAACCGATACACCTCTTTATTATTGTCTCTGTAGATGTGGGAAAAAGTGAGAGCGTCGAAGGATTCGATGAGGTCTGTAATCCTTTCCTTCCAGCAGTCCCGTGAAACTACTTGCAAAGCTCCTTTCCTTTTTAGCCAATCTATGAGTATTCTTGAGTCACCGAAAACTTCTAAATCGGTGATATTAGTGTTAGTGTAGCCCATACCCTCATGAGTTATGCCATGGTATTTGTACCTTGTCCACAGTTTAAAGTCCATTTGTATGTTGAATGTTCATTGATCTTTAACACACCACCAACACCACTTTGAAGACCATTTTGTTGAGCAGCCCCATCAAACCACATGTTTGTTATATTATCTTTTGGTATAGACTTTGTGGTTCTAAAGTGTTGAGATTTCACCTTTTTAGTGGAGCTGCCAACAACGCCTAGAGTTTGACAAACCACCTTTTGGATAGAGGGGTTCCCATAATCAAAGATGGTCTTATTTAGTTCTAACCAAACATACCAGTTGATAAAGGAGGGCAATGTGGGACACAAAATTCTGGTTATTCCAGTTTTCAAAGCATTCATTCACAGATAATCCTTGCCATCCATATGAGAGATTTAGAGCTTTTTTAATTCTAACCTAGACTTCAATAGTAAATGGGCAGTTTACCAGCACGTGTTTTACAAACTCTCGGTTTCTTTTACATAGATGGCAGTAACTAGGCCCAGTCCAACCTTTGTGTTGGATATTATTCCATGTGAGAATTTCATTTTTTTCAGAGAGCCACACAAAGATTTTTATTTTTACTACACAGTCCCAAAGCCACAGTTTCTTCCTCCATCCTCCGATAGTATATTTCCATAGTTTTGTGGCTATAGCAGAGTAGATAGTTTTTACTGTGAGAATGCCCAAGTTGTCTCCTCCAATCCACTTCATCTCATCGAGTATGTCGGTAAGTTGTACACCAGATCCAATCAGGGATCTTCTGAAAATGTTCCATTCAATTTCTTGATCGCCATCTAGGCCCAACTCATCACTTTCTAACCAGGTAGAGCATATCGTTCCCGGTCGCAAATCTTTGTTGGTCTGATATAGGTAATGGATATTTCTTTGATTAAGTGAGGCAACAAGTTCTTATGTAAAAATAGAATCTTTTCCCAGGCCCAGGATCATATCCTTACCAATTAAAATAGAGTGACCAGATCCAAGACTCCAACATAACCAGTGTAACACAAGATGAAGTGATTTGAAAATATTTCTCTAGGTCTGGGAAGCCTGTGTCGAATAAGTAGTTGTTGATCTTAGCCATGTAGTCACTGATCCATATGGGAGGTATTTGTCCTTAATGACCCGGTGCCAAATTACATTCTTCATCAAGACTATCCATAGTGTGTTTGTCTACATCGCCATGTAGAACAGAGGTATGTTCCTCAATCCCCAACCTCCACAATTTTTGTGTCTTGCAATAGTCTCTCAACTGCACAGGTGAAAATTTTGTTTTAACTTACTACCTGACCAAAGGAAGGAGAAGACCAGTTGTGTAATCTGGTTGAGTACCGAAGTCGGAAAACTTTCCAAATCCATCCAATAGATAGGTTGGCTCTCTAGAACATCTTTTATGAGCACATAATTTCCACCTAGGGATAGCCAACAATTGCACCAATGGTTTATCCTTTTTTCAAATTTTGTAATGAGCCAATGCTAGTCCTCTGCCTTATAGTTATCAGGTTTTAAGAATCCCAAGTATTTGAACCCTTTAGAAAGTTCAATGAAGTTGTAATGGTATATTTCCTTGAGGGATTCTAAAACCTCCTGCTGAACCCCATAAGGTGGAAAGTAGATATTTGAAGATTTATCAATAGACCCGATGCACCATAAAAAACACAAAGTATTTTTTCAATCTCCTTCCACTCTTCAATCGATGCCTTTGTCATTATGAGGACATCATTCATGAAGAGAAGGTGGAGAATATTGATTAATATGGATACCTTTATCTCGCTCAACTTCCCTTTCGTCTGGCCTTTTTTTAGAGATAGGTCGAGTCCTTCCATCACTAGAATGAACAAGAGGGGCGAAAGTGGACATCCCTGTCTTAGGCCTCTGCCGCTCTGAAAGAAATTTGTCGACTCCCCATTTATCAGAATATCATATGTAGCAAAGTTCACATAGCACATAAGCTATTTGGTAGTGGGAATTCCAAAACCAGATTGTAAAAGTGTTAAACATAAGAAATCCCAGTTTATGCAGTCATATGCTTTTTTTTAAATGTAGCTTCAAAATCATAGCTTGTAATTTTTTTACCTTTATACTATGTAAACACTCATGATATGTGACGATTGTGTCTAGAATCTGTCTTCCTTATAGGAAACCCAGTTGTTCCACAGATAATGATTAGGAGAGGATGGATCTGATCCTTATCGCTATGAGTTTTGCGATAATTTTGTAACACAAATTGCACAGTGTGATCTGTCTAAAATGACCAAAGGAGGTGGTATTATTGACTTTCAGAATTAATTCTATGAAAGTCGAATTGAGAGATTTGATAACCTCACCATATTTTCTGGATTCTTCAACTGCTTCCATCAAGTCCTCCCCAACCAAATCAAAGAACTGTATGAAAAATTCAACCATCCACCCATCAGGCCCTCGACTCTTGTCCTTTGTAAATCCTTTTAAAACCTCAAGAATTTATTCTCTGGTGCAGGGGTTTTCAAGAGAAATAACTTCCTCCTTGTGACTAGTCAAGGGTAAAGACTTATAGTAGCTACCTGATCCTCAATGGTGTTTTTCCCTATCTCCTCAAAGAAACTGTTGAAAAATTTGGTAGCTTCTTTCTTTAGAGCCTCCTGACCCGTGTGGACCATACCATTTTCATCCTGAATCTCCCAAATATTCTTGTTGTTTCGTCTATGACTTGCAAATCGATGAAAAAATTATGTGTTCTTATCATCGCTTTGGATCCATATTTCCCTACTCCTCTTATGCCATAGTTCCTCTTCTGTTAAGAGAAGTTTATTTCGCTCTAACTCTAAAGTATTTAGACGAAGATCCAACTCTATGCTTGTCAATCCTTTTGAATTCTACTTATAATGAAAATATAGATCCTCCTCAATCTTTTCAAAGGCTAATTGATCATGTAGCCTTTTTTCTTTTGCCTGGGTCTTAATCCAAAGCTTAAGTTGTTTTATCTTCCCAACTAATCTCCTCTATGCCCCGACTTCCTGTGAGAATAGATGATCATTCCACACTTCCTGGACTATCAAATCAAATGTGTCATCTCACATCCATAATGGTTTTAGTTTAAAAGGATGTGCAACAATATTTATGTTAAAACCCGATTCTAGAAGGGTTGGAGCAAGATTGGAAACATAAGGATAAGATACCCAGGACCTGTATCTCTCAGTGGTGCAAATGAGGTCCTCTGAGACATAAACCTTGTCAAGTATACTTTTTATTTCATCCCATCTATTCCTACCATTGTGCCATGTAGGAACCGCATTAGCTGGAAGAATGTCAACAAGATGACTTTTTATGAATATATCTTTAAAATAAGCCACCAACGAGTCCAAAAGAGTTGAGTCACCCCAACCTCAACTGCACTGACCGTAAAATTTAGATCCCCATCTATGATAAAATATCCATGAGCTAGCAATCCCCTACCATCCACCTTTTCCCTTAATACCTTTCGATCTGTACACGGTCCATAGACATTTAAAAGAGAGATCAATTTATTATCTTCTTTGCATGTACCTATCAAAACAATTTCGCCGCAACTTAAGAAGGGGACTAAATAAAAAAAAATTGGATCCCATGTCACCAAAATTCCCCAAGACTTCCCTTCTAAATTGATAGCACAAATAAACCACTCAAGACTTACAGAATACATGAAGAGTCTAGCATTTTCCTTAGCTACCAGTGTTTCTTACAGGAAGATAATGTATGAAAGTGTTTTTTAGAGTAATCTACTAAGGGAGGTAGTTTTAAGGGGTCCTCCTACCTCTATGACATTTAAGGAGAGGAGTATCATGATTTGGCCCTTGCTAGGGAGTTCATGCCTCTAAGTGCCCCAAGATTAGTATTGGTTGTAAGATGTTGTGTATAAAAAGTAGAGTTAGTCCCGTCCTTCTTACAAGAATGCCTATTTTTTATAGGAGAGAACTCATACCCAAGACCTCTTGACTATGCATACTATTTTCCAGTTCCCTCCCCTTCATTGGTTGTCACCCTAAGATCACCACTAGTCTCAGCTCTGAGGGTAACTTCCCTCCCCAGATAAGTCGGTAGAGGTATGGGACTAGAGGCCTCTCTATAGGAGGGGACCATATTTGTAAGCACCCTATCAAGCGATATGTCACCATAATCTGGTTCTCTAAACCCAGGAGAAAGGATAATTCACTCAAGAGGTGAACAAGAGGGTTCCTCATATGTCACTGGCTTAAGAACAAGTAAATGTACGTTTGTTATCTGATCCATACCTTCTAAGAGCATTGTACCCACTAGTTCTGACTCAAAACCTTTCCCGGTAAGGGAAACATGCAAAGTTACCAAGTCCAAAAAAATTGTGCTATCCAAATGGTCTCGTTCCCAAGACAACAATGAAAAATAAAGTGATGGAAAGTAGTGTTTAATCTTACCAACAAAAGAAATTTTATGTTGATCTGGACTAGCCTCCATTGTCGTAGGTGTGTAGTCTACAACGTCTTGTGAGTCCACTCCTAGAGAATAAAGGTCCTCTGACTTCATGAACAAGGTAGCCTTTGAATCTGAATCCCCATAGTGTGTTGACAGTCCTTTCTTAAATGTCCAGTTCTCTGGAAGAGTGTACTCCAAAACGGAATACCCAAGTAGTTCAATCTCTGCTCCAGAATGAGACCCCTCCAATCTATTTCAAGAGACTCCAAGAGTCATGCATATATATCAATTTCAACCAACACCTTTTCCATTCTTTTATCAGACAAATTTAGAGAAAGTTCATCCACCATGATGAAATGACTCATTTCATTACCAATATCCTCCAACACCTTTGCATTCCATAGTTGGAGTGGTAGTCCTAGTAAGAGTACCCAAAGGTGGTGAAAAATAAAATACTCTGAAATAGGGTCAAAGCAAACTCGCCATCATTTTAAAATCAAAATACTACCCTCAAAAATCCATAACTTCTGTAAGACTAAGAGTGTGTCTTACGAGTTCCTAAAATGAAGCCAAACCAGCCTCTTGGCTATGATAGAAGTTTTGGAGAAAACTTCAGCAATGGTACCCATGTACTCTGCATCCAGATAGAGATACATTGTTTACACAAAGAGCGATATGATAGTCTCCTTACCAAGGTGCAGAGTTATAATTTGCAGGACTCCTCAATCCCAATGTCCACTCCCATAACCATCCTTCTCTTCATTTTTTTTTCTTTCCACGCTTTTTCTCTGCGTCTTGAAAATCCCCGCTCACTCTAGAAACTCCCCCCCGGTGGACCAGTGTCGACTTCCCAGTAGGGTTTGTTCTAGCCTATGAAGAATTATTCCCTGCCTACACACCGATAAAATGACCTCTATGCTTAGATGGCTTTCTACCAACCTTTTCACTAGGTAACAGACCTGTGAACCAAACTTTGTTTTTCGCAGGAGCTCGAATAAAGTGGTGGTTAAGCTATGAGAATGAGTTATGTTGCATAGGAAACTTCGTCGTTGTCACAGGTGGTAGTTTAATGCACGGTGAAAATGGATTTTTATTGTTGGTACCCCCACATATCTCATCCATTGATATGAATAGACTGGCTTTTTTCCAAAGCACCTCATCAACCGCACCCATGAGTGCGCTGAGCTCATGCTTCATTAGAAGCTTCCATTGTCCAGTGTTCCCCTGCCACCTAGGAGTTCAGGTAACAAACCCGGTAGGTAATATGTCATGTCCCACAGACTTAAGATATTTGAAATAACACTTGGAGTTAAGTTGGAGTACGATGGAAGCAGGTCGATCACTTCAGAGTGATTTGCACCATTAAGAGCAATTGTCTTGTAAAATACTAAAAATAGTTGAAAGACTCCAGTGGAGAAGAAAAAGACTAACTAATAGATAGAAGATTAGAGGCCCCAGTTAGACCAAGGGTGATAGGACAAGAAAGACAACTAAATGAATGTGCTACCAAACCGAGCCACCTCTGAGCACCAGTCTGGGAAGTGCTAGATTTAGTGTGCCCCTAAAATTTTTTGTGGAAACCGACTTCCATCATCGATATCCTAAAGCTAAAAACTGTTGAAAAATCCTACTATTCCTCTCTCTAATAGATCTCCTAACCTGCTACTCCTCACTCCACCATATCTCCGACTAAAACCGCCATTAAACCTACTCCTAAACCTCCATGTTCACTTGACAAGAAGGTGAATCGCAATGTACATCCGACTGATAAGTTTATGGTCCCATTTTCCTTCGAAGAAAATGATTGTCTTCCCATGGCCACAACTCCCACAGAAGTACTCATAACAACAAACATATAGCATAAAAAACAAAATAATACTTGTTATCACTCCAAAAGTCACCCTAGACTATAATCAGGTGAGCTTGGTAACATCAAAGATTTGTAAATGTAAATGAGTTCTTAGAAGGTCAAATGGACAAGACTCAGAATAATAAGGTTTTAACTCATAAATCTGGGCAAGCATGCACAAGAAAATGAGGTCTTGATTAGCTTAAGTTAGTTGTTTAAGGATATATCTGGGTAGAGGAAATATTTGATGAGAAGAATAAAAAACGTCTTCTATAAGCATCATGCCTTCTAGCATCTAGGTGAAGAAAAAGATTAGTCACAAGATCCTCTTGAAACCAAACTTTCAAACCCTGAAAACATTTACAGTAGCATCATAATCAAACATGCATTATAATAAAGCTATAACATCTCATAAGGATCCTCCATTAATGAGCATTCAGAGTAAGAAGAAATAAGAAAATGAAGAGAAGCCGACTTCTGCTAATAAAAAATTCTCAGGTCTTGTACATAACCAGAACACAGAAAACTCAGTCAAAAGATTACAACTCGGGAGCCCCATCTCAACCATTCGAACCTTTACTAAAGCATTTCAACTATCTATTTAAAACAAAAAGGGAGGCAACAGCTGGAGGTACTAGTTGGCCTCCTTCCCCTGAAAATCTCTAAGAGTTTATTTCATCCAACAACTTGGCTAACAAACTATGCTAAAAAATAGGAAAATGTTGGTGACTAATCCAACCAACTTTCAAACTGATTTGATTCCCCTTTGTTGC
>ML817966.1:75849-90327 GCA_009831015.1 Picea engelmannii
TCTATGCTTAGACAATATGCAATAATTCTAAGCAATATGTAGTTTAGGCATAACTTAGGCATAGGGCATTAAAAAATCATTTACCTCATATCTTCAGTAATGTGAGATTTTTCAAATATAAAATATATTTGAAGATACAAAGCATAGAATATGGGTTTATCAATTTGTTGCATTTTTGTATTGTAGGTAAAAAAGACAAAGGCCATAGGTTTTGGAGAAAAAGATTCATGAATCAAGACTCTTCATGACTCAATAAGGAAATTGGAGTTTATGAGCTAAGGAAAATGAGCAAAAAGATTTCAACATTTTAGCACAAGGATGATAAACACACTTAAAATCTCCATAAAAATTGAGTGCTAACATTTGGCTCCAATTGGGATGGAGACCTCCCTGTGAGGCTCCAAGAATCTAGTAGTTCTAGTCGCCTTATATGTTGGGCTATGGAGTCATCTAGCCTGTGAAGCCAATCTTTGAAAAGTCTCAATACCTGTGCAACTAATCTATATATACCTTCATAATTGGCCTTTATCCACACAAGTTAACTGATATTTCTGTTGCAAACTAGAAGAAAAGAAATGCTCGAGCAATGAGCTTATTTCCTAACCTACTCTACTCTAACCAGATCTACAATTGGTTAGGTAAATGTTTCCTTCCATAAAATCCATTCAAGCATTTTTAAAATTGAAGAAACCTTCTCTCTGTCACTGATCAACAATTGATGTTTGAAATGTAACAACAGTGATAAAAATTCATCCAAGAAACCATACTCACCTAGACATGTTGATAAAAAGATTAAGTCTGCATGCTCCAAAGCATTTGAAAAGTGTAACTCTATGTACTCATTAACAGGGTCATGAAACTAAAAGCAATGCCTGATTAATTTATGAAAGGTTACCTTCATTGTTTCAAAGATGCTGACAGTTTGTTTGATGTCTTCTATAGGAACACTTGTTTGAATGACAGACATAGGGATCTGTGGGTTGAATAGCTTCTTCGTAACTTCAGAACCACCTGTTGGTTGATTGTTGATCATTTATGCATATACCGTGGGGATAGTCTGTTGCTCATACATATGGTTTTTATTAAGACAAGACTGTTCATTTGTTGGTGATGGATAAGAGATCAGATTTATATGAAAATCTCTTTCAAAACCTCCATAGAATTTACAAGGATCAAGAGCATAATCATCATATACAAGAATAGTGCCAAGAGGTTCCAAACAAACCATATAAAATTTTTGTTCATCACCATCACTGGTATTCCCATCAAAAATAGGTTTTCCATAACACACCTTTGACTCTTGACATTCAAAATGTCTTGTTTCAGGATTCTCTCTAACAACAAGGTATTCATTATCAAAGTGTTTGTCAACAACAAGATTCTCTTGGTTAATGTTTGAGATAGTGGCTTCCACAGAGGAAAGGTTGTTAAAGATACATGCTTTGAGGACCAAATAATCCACTATCTTTTCTTCATAGGGACAACAAATAAAATCTGCCTCATGTTTAGAGCTAACATGATGCTGACTTTGAATCCTGCCACAAGCTTGGAGGTTCTCCTCCACTTCCTCAACATCCATAAATAATTGTGATAAAGATGTCGATTTGCTTTCCCTAAGATACAAAACAAGGTCAGAATATTGAGACATTATGTAATACACCATGGCAGCAGTCTTAGAAGGTTTAATTTCTAGGGGCAGGTTGTAATACAAGCTGTAAAACCTTCGATTAAAAGAAGACAAAACTTCATTTTTTCCCCTTCTCAAAGTAGTGAACTCATGTAGGTATTGATCAAATGACTTGTTCTCACCCCAAAACTTTAAAAAAGTATCACATAATTCAATCCAGGAACCAATGGAGTCAGCTCCCAAACCCTTAAACCATACAACAACATCTCCTAACAAGGATTTGGAGAACAACCTCATGGTAACATCCTCATGAACTATCTCAAACTGATCAATAAATTTTTCGAAGGCCTCCACATGCCTCTCAGATGTAACATGATCCTCTCCAAAAAATCGAGGAAAGTACTCGAAGAAATCAAGAGGATAAGGATGAAGATGATATGGCAGCCTTAAAGGTTTGAACATATTATCTCCAATTTGAGTTTGAAAACTAGTGGGATGGATAAGAGGTTTAACAAGTTGATGGCAAGGTTCAACAATAACAACAGGAGGTGATGAAACTTGAGAAGGCCTATCAATTTCATGAGGGATTTCAATACAGATTTCATCCTTGTGAATAGGCTGAGGTGAGGGTATCAAATCAACATCTACAACAAAAGAAGAAGGCAATTCTTCTTCTTCCAAGGATGGATATATAAAAGAAGATTGATTATCAGCCGAATATACAAAACACAAGATGATCCTTTTAATTCGTGAAGGGAAAAGTAAAAATGAGCTGATAAAAAGAAACAATAGATCATGAAGAAGGCTCATAAACTGATACATGGTCATCCTTTTTTCAACAGTATCCTCCCCAGTGGAGTCTTTGATTGTGGAGTCGCTAGGTAGATGATTACAGTCAATTTTTTGTATCCCTCTCTTATCTACCATCAAGAGCTGGATCTATGTCGTTCTTCCCAGGGAACTCTTCGATATGCTCAAATCTGTCCCTGATAACGACTCCATTTCTGTTATCACTCCAAAAGTCACCCTAGACTGTAATCAGGTGAGCTTGCTAACATCAAAGATTTGTAAATGTAAATGAGTTTTTAGAAGGTCAAATGGACAAGACTTAGAATAATAAGGTTTTAACTCATAAATATGGGCAAGCATGCACAAGAAAATGACGTCTTGATTAGCTTCAGTCAGTTGTTTAAGGATATATCTGGGTAGAGGAAAGATTTGATGAGAAGAATAAAACAAGTCTTCTATAAGCATCATGCCTTCTAGCATCTAGGTGAAGAAAAAGATCAGTCACAAGATCCTCTTGAAACCAAAATTTCAAACCCTGAAAACATTTACAGTAGCATCATAATCAACCATGCATTATAATACATCTATAACATCTCATAAGGATCCTCCATTAATGCGCATTCAGAGCAAGAAGAAATAAGAAAATGAAGAGAAGTTGACTTCTACTAATAAAAAATTCTCAGGTCTTGTACATAACTAGAACACAGACAAATCAGTCAAAAGATTATAGCTCGAGCGCCCCAACTCAACCATTCAAACCTTTACTAAATAATTTCAACTATCTATTTAAAATAAAAAGGGAGGCAACAGCTGGAGGTACGAGTTGGCCTCCTTCTCTTGAAAATATCTAAGATTTTATTTCATATAACAACTTGGCTAACAAACTATGCTAAGAAACAATAAAATGTTGGTGACTAATCCAACCAACTTTCAAACTAATTTGATTCCCCTTTACTGCACAACTCCTTGTTAGCCATGTGTCTTTCAATAGCATGTGGTTGTCCTCATGATACCAGTTGTTGCACTACAATTTTCTCCATCATCATCCATCCAAAATGTTGTTGGAATTGCTTCATATGTATGCCAACCTTTATTCTCTGTGAAACATTAGGTAGGACCTTTACGTAGTGCCACTGTGCTATGCCTGAATGCGGACTCTAGTGTTTTTAAAAACTGCGAAAATGAAATCTTCATTCTGTTATGGTATTTGTACAGACAAACTTCTTTCCTTAGTATGTTTCACAATGTTTCATCCCTCTCTTTGCTGCCATATTATGCCATCCAAGAACCTGGTATTGACTATCACGAGCATTGCAAGGAACCAGTTAATGCATACATTAACGAAATACCCAAAATCTTCAAGATAGATCTCATATCATTTGCAAGAGCATTGTTATCTGCACGCATAACTTAGGAATCAAGAACACTATGTTTTCTTGTGGAAGAAGTCATGCATCCTTACTCGCATGCCAAGATAAAAGACAAAAGGAATATAGTCTTGCTTGAATTTGTTGAAGGAGTAATTCACAGATGGTGTATCTCTGTGCAAATTTCGTCTCTGCCAGAATTTAGGTAGCGCCTGCCAAAAACAATTGGTAGCACTTTGCGCAGCGCCCATCATTACAGTACTCCCAGGAGAAAATGCAGCACCCAAGAGAAAACACAGCGCCCAGGAGAAAACACAGCGCCCAGGAGAAAACACAATGCCCAGGAAATTTACAACACCTAGGGAAAAACACAGCGCCTAGGAAATTTGGCAGCGCACTGCACTCTGCACATCCATGCCTTGGATTATGGTGTCGAATTAGTTGTTTGCCTCGTATTTTGACATGTGAACATGACTCAGGAGTTGATAGATTTATAAGCTTTATTTAGCATATGAACTCGGCTTTGAGTTTGGGCCTTGTGTGTTGGCATGTAGGTTTATTGTGTGGCTAGTGTAAGAAATGAGCATGTGGCTTGGGTTTTAGAAAACTCCATGCTTAGACAATATGAAATAATTCTAAGCAATATGTAGTTTAGGCATAACTTAGGCATACGGCATTAAAAAATCATTTACCTCATATCTTCAGTAATGTGAGATTTTTCAAATATAAAATATATTTGAAGATACAAAGAATAGAATAGGGGTTTATCAATTTGTTGCATTTTTGTATTGTAGGTAAAAAAGACAAAGGCCATAGGTTTTGGAGAAAAATATTAATGAATTAAGACTCTTTCTGACTCAATAAGGAAATTGGAGTTTATGAGCTAGGGAAAATGAGCAAAAAGATTTCAACATTTTAGCACAAGGATGCTAAAGACACTTAAAATCTCCATAAAAATTGAGTGCTAACAATACCAATGGTTAAACCTTCTGTGCACGTAACCTTTTCACAATATGCAATGTTCAATGATTAGTCATAAATGTGAGGAGAAAGTAGACACGTTTGCTGGACGAATGGGATGTCTGTTACACATTATTTTTGTTATCTTAGTGATCCATTGACAACATGTGTGCATGTTCCCAAAAGAGCTTGTATTCATGAGAAAGTGACTGATTTTTTCTTCTCAAAAACATGTTAAGGAAGTTCGTCGTAGGATACATCATAAGAAGGGTGTGATGATGCCTGGTCGTCGCACTCTGCCCTAAAACTAGTTTGTGATGTCTCCGTGGGATGCTCTACAACTAGGGTGCGACGATGTCAAAATGCTAAGAAAAAGTTGAGCTTCACGAAAGTTCTAGAAGGGGATCTTCTAGAAGATGAGGTGGCATCTATATGTTTGGGATCCTACTCGATTCTCTGATTTGGTGGGATCATCCCAATATCTTTAACCATCTCTCTTTCCCCTATATAAAGAGGGATCTCTCATGGAAAAGGTTAAGCAAGGTTAAGCAAGAAAGTAAGATTATTGAGGGTTAAATTGGCTAAGATTGTATGGAGAATTCTACATTGGATCATTCTTGAGAGCCTACTTTCAGTTCATCAAGTCATTGTGGATCTTCTTCATTCAAGATTGGAGAAGTGTGTGTGTTGGAGCAAAGGGTCATCGGAAGGGGACCTTGCAACATCAAGGATTTGGTTGTAATCTCCACTTTCATTATTATATAATACAATGATATGTTTCTTTCCCATAAAACTCATCTCATTTTATTGTATGATTCCTTGATCACATACATAGGTTCTCGTTACATATATTATTTCTTTCACTTTGGTTGGATTGTGTTCCCTTGCAAATACAATATCAAAGGAGCACTGGAGTGGAGCTAGGACGACAACGACAAGAGGAAGAAATATTTAAATGGTATGTTTCCCATCTCTTGCTAGATAGTAAACTCAATGATTAGAGCTTAGGGAAAGCATCATATTATGTTATGTTTTGTTCTAGATCTAGGTGGATCTAGGGAGATATGTTTATGTCCACATTTACTAATAAGTCCCATAACAAAATTGGCGACTCCACTGGGGATGTGACCTCCTTTTGATTGTTTTCTTCCCATTTTCCTTTAGTCTAGATTCCTCTGATAATTTTCATTCTCTGAGTCTATGGGTGATCCATCCAGACTCTGTGGGTGTAGAAGTTCCTTTACATTTTTTTTCTTTATTCCAAATTTTTCAAATTTATAGAGATCATCACACTGTACCTTACTAACAGCCTGTGATGACCCTGAGATGTTTCCCTTTGCTTAGCCAATCCAGTGTGACGACGTCACACTCTGCTTCGCCAGTGGCTTGCGATGACCCTTGCTCATCACACTGTGTCCCATGCCCAACCTGCGATGACCTATAGGTTTTGATGGAGTGAGTCATTCTATCTTTTACCACCTAGATGTTTCTTAGAAGCCTGGGGTGAACTTCATATGACCATGTTTGATTGATTCCTGCCTTTAAAGCTTGCTTATGATTGGTTTTCAGTGATTGAAAGTCCTTCTTTGCATTTGGAAAGATTTTTTATTTTGCTCATTGTCATAAGGATATAATCTCAGATCTTCATCCAGGTGCTTGTTTGACAAAACATCTTTGGTTTGGCTTGAGTTTTGGATTCATTTTGTTTGTCAGATTGGTTGTTGATTAAGAAACATTTTTGCTTGCTTATGTCAAGAGTTTTTCTTGTCTTTTTCGTTTTTGTCTACATTACGAATTTGATTTGGGAATTGTGTTGAGTATGTCTTGATTTTCCAGGATTATATTTTCCTTCGGTTATCACATATATGATTTTGTATTGAAAGGAATAATTGAATTAATTTATTATTTTAGTAATCTCTTATAACAAAATTTTTACATTTGGAATATTTATAAAGAGAAGAAATTGGAAAATTTGTAGTTAATGATTGTTTGGAATTGTGTTCATTTGGAATGAAGAAATTGCAATTGGTAGCTTGTTGTAATTCAAAATAAATACCTTATCGCTACTGTAACTAGAGGTCATTGAATTGAAAATTGCACATTCATATCTTTTTGCATGTTATTGGGTCCAGGTCACAACATCAATAGTTTCATTTCCATCTCCTTTTTGAGTAAGTAATAACCTCTAAAACACAATGTAAATTTAAAATTTATTAGTAACTTTTATTTTCTAGGGCTCTTTTTGACGCAGTACCCCCCTACCTCCTCGGCAAGTTCTGCGCGATCTCTCGGTCTAAGGATCGTTCAAATTCCCCTTGAGCCGAAGCGGCTCCTTCATATCCCTATTGGGACCTCAACATTCGATCCATAGGTACTTCAACTTTACTCATAGTCACTATACACAACTGTGAACATTTTCCACCGAAATGTAATTTCAGGTTTCGGGACTCCCTATGTGTTGATGTCGAGAGTCCTTGACTCTTCGGTCTCTCGATCTCTGAAATGTCGAATTACCAAAATAGGATTTAGTAGTCCTTAGCTCCCTGGGCTACACCCTCAATCCATATGACCAACCCTCACATGACCACAGTCCTCTTCGGGGTTTCTTGACGCAAAACGCATGGCCTCCTGTCTTCTAGACCCTTGAAAAGCTAATATGTGAAATGTCAAAATGCATGTGCCTCGACTTCCTCCTTCTTTCATGTTTTCGGGTTCTCCAAAGCCGAAGTGCTCGGATATCTTGTCCACAGGATCCCCAAAATACCGAATCCCAGTATCCCAAAATTATCTCTCCCCGGCTTTTCTCCTCCAGGGATTTTTCCTTTCCCCGGCTCTTCGCATTTCACACTTTCAGTTTTTCCAGTGCCGAAATGCTTGATCGCCTTGTCCTCAGAACTCCCGAAGTTTTGAACTCTGATATGACGAAATGTTGGATTCCTCCAAATTCTTTCGGACTTTCGAGTTTTGGGCTTTCCCAATGCAAGGTCTCCTCTGCCCCTTCTCTCTCGCACTTCTGGTATCCAAAATGTCGAAGTGACGATATGTCCCTTTTTACTCCTGGCTGAGATCAATGACTGTGATCCACTCCCAGATCAACGACCCTTATATTTTCAGGATTTTCCTCCCTAAGAGCCTGGATCTCTTGTCCTCGGGATTTCTGAAATCCCGATATCTGGTATGTCGAAATGCTACCGGCAATACTCCTTCTCCTGCTTTTGGGAATTCATGTTTTGGAACCTCGCAACCCCTACGACACTTCTCCTCTGGTCCTTCGAATCCCCGGTGTCTGAAATCCCGGTGGAATCCCTGATATTCACCACGTGTCCTCCCACGAATGGATGGTCCAGATTGTTTCGGGACTTCGCCACTCACGAAGTCGAAAGACTCCCTTCTATACTTTCCGATGTTCGAATCCACGAAATGGAGATCTCACGAGACGTGTCCTCCTTCCAAACGGATGGATCATATTTCTCTTGTTGTTTCGGGACTTTCACTGTGAAGTGCCCCGATCTCTCGTCATGAGGACCTCTGAAATCCTGAACTCTCAAAATCTGAAATCCCGATATTCCTGCCTTGTCGGGACTTTCCCGGATTTCTCTACTTTGCTCGTATGTGGGCTTAACTCATATGTGCCTTCTTCCAGATCCGATAGTTGTCAGCGATCTGTGTCAGATCTGACAGCTCATGATCTCTCCTGCTTTGTGCGCTCTCCTGCTGCTCCCTGGAAGTGATAACTTCAACGGTACAAATCTTCCCTTCGGCCTGATCCAACGGCAACTGTGCTCTCCTTTTAAGCATGCACTTTCTTCCCGAACTTCAGAGAATTCTCAAATGCTAATGGCCTCGACCTCTGCTTCTTTTCTGTGAGCTCTGTGACCCATGGTCTCACCTGCACACTCAAAGATGTTGTCCCTCCTGAGCTTTCGGGACTCTAAACTATCCAAATAGTTCTCCCTTTCGATCTCTACAACCTCTTGTGGCCTCTGTGCGTAAAAGCACTCTCCCTCCTGAGCTTGGCCTTCTCTGAAACCTTAAAAGGTTTCCACGACTCCTGCACACCTTGTATAATCTCTGAACGCTAGCTCGGTGCTATCTCTTTTGAGCTTCTCCGCTACTCAGATCTCTAAGGGGACTTCACCATTTTCCTTCCTTCTCCTTCAGATGGAGAATCTGATGCCCTCCTGACACTCCTTTGCTCAAGAAAAATTCTTCCTGAGACTGGGTGTTCAATAACCCTGTGAAGATCCTTCCTTGGACTCTTTTTCAGTTCCAGAACTCAAAGAGTTCTTTCCTCCTATGCTCTATCTGCACACTGACTTAATTCCCTCCTGGCAGAGTTCTTGCAGAATTCCGCAGCGATTTTGTCTCCCGCTGTGTCTTCCTCTACACAACCTTGCCTCCAAGGTGTTTAGCAACCTTGAGGTCTTCCTCTAAGTCAATGATTTTAGTTGGTGTGCCCTCCTAACACATCTTTGTCCAAATTCCGTAGAATTGGAAGTGCTCTCTAAGAACTGACTATCAGAACCCGCAGTGTTCTGTCACACCCTCTTGGTATGAAGCTTCAAAGATCACCAACCTTGAAAATCAAACAACTCCTCAGATAGCAGAACCTATCTGTCCCTGCAAATGCACATCTACAACATGCATTCACAACATACAATGAACACATGAAAGCATTCACACAACACAAACAATATATGCAGGAAAAACTACTCTGGTTTGTATTAATAAAAATGCCTCCCTTTACAAGGTGTTCCTGAGCTCAGACTTTGACAGTGTCTCCACTTGTTCTCTATCTACCAACTTTTTCTACTTTTTTTTTTCCAAACAAGATCAAAAAGATCTTTTACATGAGGGGGTTCTTTGAGCTCTTCCCTCCATCCTAACCTACCTATTCAATCTACATTGAATTACCAATAAATGGTTTTCTAGTCCGAATCGGAGCTAGATTGCAGCCTTACAACCATTAAAGCTACCTACAACTATGCCTGCACAAAGGCGTGGCTTCATGGCTAAATGGCCTTACATGCATTTAATTACATTTACATTCAAATTTTAAAATGTGAGAGGGTTGGCACCTCTTCTCCTCATTGAATGCATGCGTCGATGTGGGTTGGTTGGCTGGTGCATGGTTGGCGTGGAGAGATGCTCCTGCATCATACTCCTCAGCTGTAAAATTCATGAGCTCCTGCCCATGATCTTCCCATCTCAACTATTGAAATCCTCCTGGATCCAAAACAATTCTTGGGAGTTTTTCATCTGCTCCACGTCCCTGATGTTGTTGTTGCTTCCGCTGTTGCTGCTGCTTCTACTTTCCTTCTGCTCAGCCTTTCCTTGTTGGCAGTCTCGGTTGATCTCAACATCAACCTCCTGATGTCTTCTATCACCTTGTCCACCTGTTGCAATGGCTAGTTCTGTCCATGCAGTCTCCTCAACTGCATTTTCTTTCTGTAGATGGGCAGATCATCACGATCTCCCATGTCATCTTCTTCATCCTCTATGGCCTCAACTTGCCACCCTGTTGCAGATTTCAGCTCTGCAGTCTCCTTACTGAACTGTTGTTCATATTCCTCTTCTGACATCTCAACTTCTACCAATTCTCCTGCTGGTGTATCTCCAGCTTCCTCCAGCTTCTCCTCAGACTGGAATCCTCCTTCATCTGCCTCCAACTTGACTTGTTGGATGTGCAAGCTATGCACCTTCACCCTTCTCTCTAGGGCTTCAATCTCTTTACATAGATCAACAAGACTCATCCTATATGTATCTTCTTCGGCCTCTTTTGCTACAAGCTTCAGTGTTGCAGTCATTTCCTTTTTAGCTTCCCGGCTGAAAATTTTGAGCCATTCCTCGGAATGTTCTTCTTCTTCTTCTGCTTGGGCAGTCATCAGTGGATGCTCTACTTATTCTTTCTCCCTAATAGTCTCTACAAGCTGTCGATATTCTGTTGCTGCCTCAGAAACACACATACTGGCCTCATCTGGGCTATATGGCAGGAATACCTTTATCCCTCCAATCATCAGAATGCTCTTCTGATCTTCTCTCTCTGTCATCTCCTATGGCTTATATGAACTCACCTCTGAGCTCATCTGTTCTCCCTTTCCCTCCTGGAAATATGGGATTTCTCTGCTGCCCACCTGGTAGTCTATGATATGCTTGGATCCCATCTCATTACCTTCTTGGAAATGAGAAATTCCATCACTGTCCTCCTGGCAGTCTATGAGATCCCGTAGCGACCTCGTTTCATTGCCCACCTGGAAATTGGAAATTTTTGTCCTGCCCTCTTGGCAGTCTATGAGATCTTCAGCCGATCTCATGTCATCCTCACTACTGAGGTTTCTCCCAGCTTCTAGTTCACACACCTGAACCATCTCATTTGGTCTTTTGAGGTTTTCAGCATACCTCAACCATCCCTTTAACAACCTCTACTGTCTTTTGACCACCAATACCCTGACTAGCCATTTTTCTTTCATCCTCATGGGCCATTCATATACCCATCTCGACTTAGCATTTTGATGCACCCGCAGTGCAAGCTCTTCCCTCCTCACTCTGACCTCGACGAGTTCTTTATCCCTTGTAGCGTTCTCCTGCTGCGGATGGTTCTTCTTTCTACCATGCTTATGGCCTTCAGTAGACATCTCGTTGTATTCTATCTGCCCTCCTAGAAAATATGTTGTCACTCAGCAACCCTGAGTCTTTTCAGCATCTCCTACAGTCCTCCTAACTGTCTTATTGATTTCTACCTACCTGCAAACAATCATCACAGAGCTTCCATCACTCTGTCTTCTTTTCCTCGCTTCCTCTGCCTGAAATGTACAAACAGAATCAAGCTCTGATACCAAAAATGACGTAGTACCCCCCTGCCTCCTCGACAGGTTCTGCACGACCTCCCGGTCTAAGGATCGTTCAAATTCCCCTTGAGCCAAACCGGCTCTTTCAGATCCCTATCGAGACCTCAACATTTGATGCACAGGTCCTTCAACTTTACTCACATTCGTTGTACACGACTGTGAACATTTTCCCCCAAAATGTAATTTTAGGTTTCGGAACTCCCTGTGTGCTGATGTCGAGAGTCCTTGACTCTTCGGTCTCCCAATATTTGAAATGACGAATTACCAAAATAGGATTTAGTCGTGGTTAGATCCCTGGGGTACACCCTCAATCCATATGACCAACACTCACATGACCGCAGTCCCCTTCGGGGTTTCTTGATGCAAAACGCCCGGCCTCCTGTCTTCTAGACCCTCGAAAAGCTGATATGCGAAATGTCGAAATGCTTGTGCCCCAACTTCCTCCTTCTTTCACGTTTTCGGTTTCTCCGAAGCCAAAGTGCTCAGATCTCTTTTCCACAGGATCCCTGAAATACTGAATCCTGGTATCTCGAAATTATCTCTCCCCGACGTTTCTCCTCCAGGGATTTTTCCTTTCTTCGGCTCTTTGCGTTTCATGCTTTCGGTTTTTCTAGCGCCAAAATGCTCGATCGCCTTGTCCTCGGAACTCCCAAAGTTTTGAACTTCGATATGTTGAAATGTTGCCTTCCTCCAAATGCTTTCGAACTTTCGCGTTTCGGGCTTTCCCGATTCAAGGTCTCCTCTGCCCCTGTTCTCTTGCACTTATGGTATCCGAAATGATGAAGTGACGATACGACCCTTTTTACTTGTGGTTGAGATCAATGGCTGTGATCCACTCCCAGATCAATGGCCCTAACATTTTCAGGATTTATCTCCCTAATATCTCGAATCTCTCATCCTTAGGATTTCTAAAATCCCGATATTCGGTATGACGAAATGCTCCCGGCAATACTCCTCCTCCTGCTTTTAGGAATTCGCGTTTCGGAACTTCATGACCCCGACGACACTTCTCCTCTGGTCCTTTGAATCCTCGATATCCGAAATCCCGTTGGACTCCCCGATCTTTTCCACGTGTCCTCCCATGAATGGATGGTCTAGATCATTTTGGGACTTCTCCACTCGCAAAGTCGAAAGACTCCCTTCTATACTTTCTGATGTCTGAATCCCCGAAATGGATATCTCGCGACACGTGTCCTCCTTCCATATGGATGGCTCAGATTCCACTCGTTGTTTTGGGACTTTCACTGTGAAGTGCCCTGATCTCTCGTCATCAAGACCTCTGAAATCCTGAACTCTCGAAATCCGAAATCCTGATATTCCTACCCTGTTAGGACTTTCCCAGATTTCTCTGCTCTACTCGTATGTGGGGTTAACTCATATGCGCCTTCTTCTAGATATGACGTCTATCAACGATATGTGTGAGATCTGACGGCTCACAATCTCTGCTGCTTTGTGCGCTCTCTTGCTACTCCCTGGATGTGGAAACTTCAACGGTCCAGATCTTCCCTTCGGCCTGATTGAATGGCAGTTGTGCTCTCCTTTTGAGCATGCGCTTTCTTCCCAAACTTCGTAGAATTCTCAAATGATAATGGCCTCGCCCTTTGCTTCTTTCCTGTGAGCTCTGCGACCCTTGGTCTCACCTGCACACTCGAAGACGCTGTCCCTTCTGAGCTTTTGGGACTCTAAAGTCTCCAAAGAGTTCTCCCTTTCGGCCTCTGCAACTTCTTGTGGCCTTTGTGCATAAACTCACTCTCCCTCCTGAGATTGGCCTTCTCTGAAACCTTAAAAGGTTTCCACGACTCCTGCACACCTTTCAGAATCTCTGCATGCTATCTCGGTGCTATCTTTTCTGAGCTTCTCCGCTACTCAGATCTCTAAGGGGACTTCACCCTTTTCCTTCCTTCTCCTTCAGATGGAGAATCTGATGCCCTCCTGGCACTCTTTTGATCAAGCAAACTTCTTTTTGAGACTACAGGGTGTTCAGCAACCCTGTGAAGATCCTTCCTTGGAATCTTCTTCAGTTCCAGAACTCAAAGAGTTCTTTCCTCCTGTGCTCTATCCGCACACTGACTCAATGTCCTCCTGGCAGAGTTCTTGCAAAATTCCTCAGCAATTATGTCTCCCGCTGTGTCTTCCTCTACACAGTCTTGCCTCCAAGGTGTTTAAAAACCTTGAGGTTTTCCTCTGAGTCAATGATTTTATTTGGGGTTCTCTCCTAGCACGTCTTTGTCCAAATTCCACAAAATTGGAAGTGCTCTCTAAGCACTGAATATCATAACTCATAGTGTTCTGTCACACCCTCCTGATATGAAGCCTCAAAGATCACCAACCCTGAAAATCAAACAACTCCTCAGATAGCAGAACCTATATATCCCTTCAAATGAACATCTACAACATACATTCACAGCATACAAAGAACACAAGAAAGAATTCACACAACATAAACAATATATGCAGGAAAAACTGGTCTGGTTTGTATTAATAAAAATGACTCCCTTTACAAGGTGTTCCTGAGCTCAGACTTTGACAGTGTCTCCCTAGACATTATTGTTGTAGTTGGTAACCTTAGTAGCCTATCTCTTTAGGGTATTTTCATGAGGTGACTAGGAAGGGGCAAGTCTTCACAGTACCTAGAATCGATGTTGGCCAAACTCACTCGGGCTCCTTGGATGGTATACCCACGATTATGTGTGGGAGATTGCACCAAGGTGTAAGTCCATTAAGCAGGTCATCAACGTAAGTTTTCCACCCACTTATCCCTGCCCCTTCTTGTCTTGATTTCATGACGATGGATTTCATCACCAACTAGTGACTTCGAAATAAGAAGGTTTGTTTGCTTGGTTTGATTCCTAGATTTTATTAGTGAGTGTTGCTTATTTCCTCTAGT
>ML817966.1:108709-132965 GCA_009831015.1 Picea engelmannii
TGAAAGAAGGAGGAAGTTGGGGCACAAGCATTTCGACATTTCGCATATCAGCTTTTCGAGGGTCTAGAAGACAGGAGGCCGGGCGTTTTGCATCAAGAAACCCCGAAGGGGACTGCGGTCATGTGAGTGTTGGTCATATGGATTGAGGGTGTACCCCAGGGATCTAACCACGACTAAATCCTATTTTGGTAATTCGTCATTTCAAATATTGGGAGACCGAAGAGTCAAGGACTCTCGACATCAGCACACAGGGAGTTCCGAAACCTAAAATTACATTTTGGGGGAAAATGTTCACAGTCGTGTACAACGAATGTGAGTAAAGTTGAAGGACCTGTGCATCAAATGTTGAGGTCTCGATAGGGATCTGAAAGAGCCGGTTTGGCTCAAGGGGAATTTGAACGATCCTTAGACCGGGAGGTCGTGCAGAACCTGTCGAGGAGGCAGGGGGGTACTACGTCATTTTTGGTATCAGAGCTTGATTCTGTTTGTACATTTCAGGCAGAGGAAGCGAGGAAAAGAAGACAGAGTGATGGAAGCTCTGTGATGATTGTTTGCAGGTAGGTAGAAATCAATAAGACAGTTAGGAGGACTGTAGGAGATGCTGAAAAGACTCAGGGTTGCTGAGTGACAACATATTTTCTAGGAGGGCAGATAGAATACAACGAGATGTCTACTGAAGGCCATAAGCATGGTAGAAAGAAGAACCATCCGCAGCAGGAGAACGCTACAAGGGATAAAGAACTCGTCGAGGTCAGAGTGAGGAGGGAAGAGCTTGCACTGCGGGTGCATCAAAATGCTAAGTCGAGATGGGTATATGAATGGCCCATGAGGATGAAAGAAAAATGGCTAGTCAGGGTATTGGTGGTCAAAAGACAGTAGAGGTTGTTAAAGGGATGGTTGAGGTATGCTGAAAACCTCAAAAGACCAAATGAGATGGTTCAGGTGTGTGAACTAGAAGCTGGGAGAAACCTCAGTAGTGAGGATGACATGAGATCGGCTGAAGATCTCATAGACTGCCAAGAGGGCAGGACAAAAATTTCCAATTTCCAGGTGGGCAATGAAACGAGGTCGCTACGGGATCTCATAGACTGCCAGGAGGACAGTGATGGAATTTCTCATTTCCAAGAAGGTAATGAGATGGGATCCAAGCATATCATAGACTACCAGGTGGGCAGCAGAGAAATCCCATATTTCCAGGAGGGAAAGGGAGAACAGATGAGCTCAGAGGTGAGTTCATATAAGCCATAGGAGATGACAGAGAGAGAAGATCAGAAGAGCATTCTGATGATTGGAGGGATAAAGGTATTCCTGCCATATAGCCCAGATGAGGCCAGTATGTGTGTTTCTGAGGCAGCAACAGAATATCGACAGCTTGTAGAGACTATTAGGGAGAAAGAATAAGTAGAGCATCCACTGATGACTGCCCAAGCAGAAGAAGAAGAAGAACATTCCGAGGAATGGCTCAAAATTTTCAGCCGGGAAGCTAAAAAGGAAATGACTGCAACACTGAAGCTTGTAGCAAAAGAGGCCGAAGAAGATACATATAGGATGAGTCTTGTTGATCTATGTAAAGAGATTGAAGCCCTAGAGAGAAGGGTGAAGGTGCATAGCTTGCACATCCAACAAGTCAAGTTGGAGGCAGATGAAGGAGGATTCCAGTCTGAGGAGAAGCTGGAGGAAGCTGGAGATACACCAGCAGGAGAATTGGTAGAAGTTGAGATGTCAGAAGAGGAATATGAACAACAGTTCAGTAAGGAGACTGCAGAGCTGAAATCTGCAACAGGGTGGCAAGTTGAGGCCATAGAGGATGAAGAAGATGACATGGGAGATCGTGATGATCTGCCCATCTACAGAAAGAAAATGCAGTTGAGGAGACTGCATGGACAGAACTAGCCATTGCAACAGGTGGACAAGGTGATAGAAGACATCAGGAGGTTGATGTTGAGATCAACCGAGACTGCCAACAAGGAAAGGCTGAGCAGAAGGAAAGTAGAAGCAGCAGCAACAGCGGAAGCAACAACAACATCAGGGACGTGGAGCAGATGAAAAACTCCCAAGAATTGTTTTGGATCCAGGAGGATTTCAATAGTTGAGATGGGAAGATCATGGGCAGGAGCTCATGAATTTTACAGCTGAGGAGTATGATGCAGGAGCATCTCTCCACGCCAACCATGCACCAGCCAACCAACCCACATCGACGCATGCATTCAATGAGGAGAAGAGGTGCCAACCCTCTCACATTTTAAAATTTGAATGTAAATGTAATTAAATGCATGTAAGGCCATTTAGCCATGAAGCCACGCCTTTGTGCAGGCATAGTTGTAGGTAGCTTTAATGGTTGTAAGGCTGCAATCTAGCTCCGATTCGGACTAGAAAACCATTTATTGGTAATTCAATGTAGATTGAATAGGTAGGTTAGGATGGAGGGAAGAGCTCAAAGAACCCCCTCATGTAAAAGATCTTTTTGATCTTGTTTGGAAAAAAAAAAGTAGAAAAAGTTGGTAGATAGAGAACAAGTGGAGACACTGTCAAAGTCTGAGCTCAGGAACACCTTGTAAAGGGAGGCATTTTTATTAATACAAACCAGAGTAGTTTTTCCTGCATATATTGTTTGTGTTGTGTGAATGCTTTCATGTGTTCATTGTATGTTGTGAATGCATGTTGTAGATGTGCATTTGCAGGGACAGATAGGTTCTGCTATCTGAGGAGTTGTTTGATTTTCAAGGTTGGTGATCTTTGAAGCTTCATACCAAGAGGGTGTGACAGAACACTGCGGGTTCTGATAGTCAGTTCTTAGAGAGCACTTCCAATTCTACGGAATTTGGACAAAGATGTGTTAGGAGGGCACACCAACTAAAATCATTGACTTAGAGGAAGACCTCAAGGTTGCTAAACACCTTGGAGGCAAGGTTGTGTAGAGGAAGACACAGCGGGAGACAAAATCGCTGCGGAATTCTGCAAGAACTCTGCCAGGAGGGAATTAAGTCAGTGTGCAGATAGAGCATAGGAGGAAAGAACTCTTTGAGTTCTGGAACTGAAAAAGATTCCAAGGAAGGATCTTCACAGGGTTATTGAACACCCAGTCTCAGGAAGAATTTTTCTTGAGCAAAGGAGTGTCAGGAGGGCATCAGATTCTCCATCTGAAGGAGAAGGAAGGAAAATGGTGAAGTCCCCTTAGAGATATGAGTAGCGGAGAAGCTCAAAAGAGATAGCACCGAGCTAGCGTTCAGAGATTCTATAAGGTGTGCAGGAGTCATGGAAACCTTTTAAGGTTTCAGAGAAGGCCAAGCTCAGGAGGGAGAGTGATTTTACGCACAGAGGCCACAAGAGGTTGTAGAGATCGAAAGGGAGAACTATTTGGATAGTTTAGAGTCCCGAAATCTCAGGAGGGACAACATCTTTGAGTGTGCAGGTGAGACCATGGGTCACAGAGCTCACAGAAAAGAAGCAGAGGTCGAGGCCATTATCATTTGAGAATTCTCTGAAGTTCGGGAAGAAAGTGCATGCTTAAAAGGAGAGCACAGTTGCCGTTGGATCAGGCCGAAGGGAAGATTTGGACCGTTGAAGTTATCACTTCCAGGGAGCAGCAAGAGAGTGCACAAAGCAGGAGAGATCATGAGCTGTCAGATCTGACACAGATCGCCGACAACTATCGAATCTGGAAGAAGGCACATATGAGTTAAGCCAACATACGAGCAAAGTAGAGAAATCCGGGAAAGTCCCGATAAGGCAGGAATATCGGGATTTCAGATTTTGAGAGTTCAGGATTTCAGAGGTCCTCAGGACGAGAGATCGGGGCACTTCACAGTGAAAGTCCCGAAACAACAAGAGAAATATGATCCATCCGTTTGGAAGGAGGACATGTCTCGTGAGATCTCCATTTCGGGGATTCGGACATCGGAAAGTATAGAAGGGAGTCTTTCGACTTCGTGAGTGGCGAAGTCCCGAAACAATCTGGACCATCCATTCGTGGGAGGACACGTGGTGAATATCAGGGATTCCACCGGGATTTCAGACACCGGGGATTCAAAGGACCAGAGGAGAAGTGTCGTAGGGGTTGCGAGGTTCCAAAATGCGAATTCCCAAAAGCAGGAGAAGGAGTATTGCCGGTAGCATTTCGCCATACCAGATATCGGGATTTCAGAAATCCTGAGGACAAGAGATCCAGGCTCTTAGGGAGGAAAATCCTGAAAATATAAGGGTCGTTGATCTGGGAGTGGATCACAGTCATTGATCTCAGCCAGGAGTAAAAAGGGACATATCGTCACTTCGACATTTTGGATAGCGGAAGTGCGAGAGAGAAGGGGCAGAGGAGACCTTGCATTGGGAAAGCCCAAAACTCGAAAGTCCGAAAGAATTTGGAGGAATCCAACATTTCGTCATATCAGAGTTCGAAACTTCGGGAGTTCTGAGGACAAGGCGATCGAGCATTTCGGCGCTGGAAAAACTGAAAGTGTGAAATGCGAAGAGCCGGGGAAAGGAAAAATCCCTGGAGGAGAAAAGCCGGGGAGAGAAAATTTTGGGATACTGGGATTCGGTATTTTGGGGATCCTGTGGACAAGAGATCCGAGCACTTCGGCTTTGGAGAACCCGAAAACATGAAAGAAGGAGGAAGTCGAGGCACATGCATTTTGACATTTCACATATTAGCTTTTCAAGGGTCTAGAAGACAGGAGGCCATGCGTTTTGCGTCAAGAAACCCCGAAGAGGACTGTGGTCATGTGAGGGTTGGTCATATGGATTGAGGGTGTAGCCCAGGGAGCTAAGGACTACTAAATCCTATTTTGGTAATTCGACATTTCAGAGATCGAGAGACCGAAGAGTCAAGGACTCTCGACATCAACACATAGGGAGTCCCGAAACCTGAAATTACATTTCGGTGGAAAATGTTCACAGTTGTGTATAGTGACTATGAGTAAAGTTGAAGTACCTATGGATCGAATGTTGAGGTCCCAATAGGGATATGAAGGAGCCGCTTCGGCTCAAGGGGAATTTGAACGATCCTTAGACCGAGAGATCGCGCAGAACTTGCCGAGGAGGTAGGGGGGTACTGCGTCAAAAAGAGCCCTAGAAAATAAAAGTTACTAATAAATTTTAAATTTACATTGTGTTTTAGAGGTTATTACTTACTCAAAAAGGAGATGGAAATGAAACTATTGATGTTGTGACCTGGACCCAATAACATGCAAAAAGATATGAATGTGCAATTTTCAATTCAATGACCTCTAGTTACAGTAGCGATAAGGTATTTATTTTGAATTACAACAAGCTACCAATTGCAATTTCTTCATTCCAAATGAACACAATTCCAAACAATCATTAACTACAAATTTTCCAATTTCTTCTCTTTATAAATATTCCAAATGTAAAAATTTTGTTATAAGAGATTACTAAAATAATAAATTAATTCAATTATTCCTTTCAATACAAAATCATATATGTGATAACCGAAGGAAAATATAATCCTGGAAAATCAAGACATACTCAACACAATTCCCAAATCAAATTCGTAATGTAGACAAAAACGAAAAAGACAAGAAAAACTCTTGACATAAGCAAGCAAAAATGTTTCTTAATCAACAACCAATCTGACAAACAAAATGAATCCAAAACTCAAGCCAAACCAAAGATGTTTTGTCAAACAAGCACCTGGATGAAGATCTGAGATTATATCCTTATGACAATGAGCAAAATAAAAAATCTTTCCAAATGCAAAGAAGGACTTTCAATCACTGAAAACCAATCATAAGCAAGCTTTAAAGGCAGGAATCAATCAAACATGGTCATATGAAGTTCACCCCAGGCTTCTAAGAAACATCTAGGTGGTAAAAGATAGAATGACTCACTCCATCAAAACCTATAGGTCATCGCAGGTTGGGCATGGGACACAGTGTGATGAGCAAGGGTCATCGCAAGCCACTGGCGAAGCAGAGTGTGACGTCGTCACACTGGATTGGCTAAGCAAAGGGAAACATCTCAGGGTCATCACAGGCTGTTAGTAAGGTACAGTGTGATGATCTCTATAAATTTGAAAAATTTGGAATAAAGAAAAAAAATGTAAAGGAACTTCTACACCCACAGAGTCTGGATGGATCACCCATAGACTCAGAGAATGAAAATTATCAGAGGAATCTAGACTAAAGGAAAATGGGAAGAAAACAATCAAAAGGAGGTCACATCCCCAGTGGAGTCGCCAATTTTGTTATGGGACTTATTAGTAAATGTGGACATAAACATATCTCCCTAGATCCACCTAGATCTAGAACAAAACAGAACATAATATGATGCTTTCCCTAAGCTCTAATCATTGAGTTTACTATCTAGCAAGAGATGGGAAACATACCATTTAAATATTTCTTCCTCTTGTCGTTGTCGTCCTAGCTCCACTCCAGTGCTCCTTTGATATTGTATTTGCAAGGGAACACAATCCAACCAAAGTGAAAGAAATAATATATGTAACGAGAACCTATGTATGTGATCAAGGAATCATACAATAAAATGAGATGAGTTTTATGGGAAAGAAACATATCATTGTATTATATAATAATGAAAGTGGAGATTACAACCAAATCCTTGATGTTGCAAGGTCCCCTTCCGATGACCCTTTGCTCCAACACACACACTTCTCCAATCTTGAATGAAGAAGATCCACAATGACTTGATGAACTGAAAGTAGGCTCTCAAGAATGATCCAATGTAGAATTCTCCATACAATCTTAGCCAATTTAACCCTCAATAATCTTACTTTCTTGCTTAACCTTGCTTAACCTTTTCCATGAGAGATCCCTCTTTATATAGGGGAAAGAGAGATGGTTAAAGATATTGGGATGATCCCACCAAATCAGAGAATCGAGTAGGATCCCAAACATATAGATGCCACCTCATCTTCTAGAAGATCCCCTTCTAGAACTTTCGTGAAGCTCAACTTTTTCTTAGCATTTTGACATCGTCGCACCCTAGTTGTAGAGCATCCCACGGAGACATCACAAACTAGTTTTAGGGCAGAGTGCGACGACCAGGCATCATCACACCCTTCTTATGATGTATCCTACGACGAACTTCCTTAACATGTTTTTGAGAAGAAAAAATCAGTCACTTTCTCATGAATACAAGCTCTTTTGGGAACATGCACACATGTTGTCAATGGATCACTAAGATAACAAAAATAATGTGTAACAGACATCCCATTCGTCCAGCAAACGTGTCTACTTTCTCCTCACATTTATGACTAATCATTGAACATTGCATATTGTGAAAAGGTTACGTGCACAGAAGGTTTAACCATTGGTATTGTTAGCACTCAATTTTTATGGAGATTTTAAGTGTCTTTAGCATCCTTGTGCTAAAATGTTGAAATCTTTTTGCTCATTTTCCCTAGCTCATAAACTCCAATTTCCTTATTGAGTCAGAAAGAGTCTTAATTCATTAATATTTTTCTCCAAAACCTATGGCCTTTGTCTTTTTTACCTACAATACAAAAATGCAACAAATTGATAAACCCCTATTCTATTCTTTGTATCTTCAAATATATTTTATATTTGAAAAATCTCACATTACTGAAGATATGAGGTAAATGATTTTTTAATGCCGTATGCCTAAGTTATGCCTAAACTACATATTGCTTAGAATTATTTCATATTGTCTAAGCATGGAGTTTTCTAAAACCCAAGCCACATGCTCATTTCTTACACTAGCCACACAATAAACCTACATGCCAACACACAAGGCCCAAACTCAAAGCCGAGTTCATATGCTAAATAAAGCTTATAAATCTATCAACTCCTGAGTCATGTTCACATGTCAAAATACGAGGCAAACAACTAATTCGACACCATAATCCAAGGCATGGATGTGCAGAGTGCAGTGCGCTGCCAAATTTCCTAGGCGCTGTGTTTTTCCCTAGGTGTTGTAAATTTCCTGGGCATTGTGTTTTCTCCTGGGCGCTGTGTTTTCTCCTGGGCGCTGTGTTTTCTCTTGGGTGCTGCATTTTCTCCTGGGAGTACTGTAATGATGGGCGCTGCGCAAAGTGCTACCAATTGTTTTTGGCAGGCGCTACCTAAATTCTGGCAGAGACGAAATTTGCACAGAGATACACCATCTGTGAATTACTCCTTCAACAAATTCAAGCAAGACTATATTCCTTTTGTCTTTTATCTTGGCATGCGAGTAAGGATGCATGACTTCTTCCACAAGAAAACATAGTGTTCTTGATTCCTAAGTTATGCGTGCAGATAACAATGCTCTTGCAAATGATATGAGATCTATCTTGAAGATTTTGGGTATTTCGTTAATGTATGCATTAACTGGTTCCTTGCAATGCTCGTGATAGTCAATACCAGGTTCTTGGATGGCATAATATGGCAGCAAAGAGAGGGATGAAACATTGTGAAACATACTAAGGAAAGAAGTTTGTCTGTACAAATACCATAACAGAATGAAGATTTCATTTTCGCAGTTTTTAAAAACACTAGAGTCCGCATTCAGGCATAGCACAGTGGCACTACGTAAAGGTCCTACCTAATGTTTCACAGAGAATAAAGGTTGGCATACATATGAAGCAATTCCAACAACATTTTGGATGGATGATGATGGAGAAAATTGTAGTGCAACAACTGGTATCATGAGGACAACCACATGCTATTGAAAGACACATGGCTAACAAGGAGTTGTGCAGTAAAGGGGAATCAAATTAGTTTGAAAGTTGGTTGGATTAGTCACCAACATTTTATTGTTTCTTAGCATAGTTTGTTAGCCAAGTTGTTATATGAAATAAAATCTTAGATATTTTCAAGAGAAGGAGGCCAACTCGTACCTCCAGCTGTTGCCTCCCTTTTTATTTTAAATAGATAGTTGAAATTATTTAGTAAAGGTTTGAATGGTTGAGTTGGGGCGCTCGAGCTATAATCTTTTGACTGATTTGTCTGTGTTCTAGTTATGTACAAGACCTGAGAATTTTTTATTAGTAGAAGTCAACTTCTCTTCATTTTCTTATTTCTTCTTGCTCTGAATGCGCATTAATGGAGGATCCTTATGAGATGTTATAGATGTATTATAATGCATGGTTGATTATGATGCTACTGTAAATGTTTTCAGGGTTTGAAATTTTGGTTTCAAGAGGATCTTGTGACTGATCTTTTTCTTCACCTAGATGCTAGAAGGCATGATGCTTATAGAAGACTTGTTTTATTCTTCTCATCAAATCTTTCCTCTACCCAGATATATCCTTAAACAACTGACTGAAGCTAATCAAGACGTCATTTTCTTGTGCATGCTTGCCCATATTTATGAGTTAAAACCTTATTATTCTAAGTCTTGTCCATTTGACCTTCTAAAAACTCATTTACATTTACAAATCTTTGATGTTAGCAAGCTCACCTGATTACAGTCTAGGGTGACTTTTGGAGTGATAACAGAAATGGAGTCGTTATCAGGGACAGATTTGAGCATATCGAAGAGTTCCCTGGGAAGAACGACATAGATCCAGCTCTTGATGGTAGATAAGAGAGGGATACAAAAAATTGACTGTAATCATCTACCTAGCGACTCCACAATCAAAGACTCCACTGGGGAGGATACTGTTGAAAAAAGGATGACCATGTATCAGTTTATGAGCCTTCTTCATGATCTATTGTTTCTTTTTATCAGCTCATTTTTACTTTTCCCTTCACGAATTAAAAGGATCATCTTGTGTTTTGTATATTCGGCTGATAATCAATCTTCTTTTATATATCCATCCTTGGAAGAAGAAGAATTGCCTTCTTCTTTTGTTGTAGATGTTGATTTGATACCCTCACCTCAGCCTATTCACAAGGATGAAATCTGTATTGAAATCCCTCATGAAATTGATAGGCCTTCTCAAGTTTCATCACCTCCTGTTGTTATTGTTGAACCTTGCCATCAACTTGTTAAACCTCTTATCCATCCCACTAGTTTTCAAACTCAAATTGGAGATAATATGTTCAAACCTTTAAGGCTGCCATATCATCTTCATCCTTATCCTCTTGATTTCTTCGAGTACTTTCCTCGATTTTTTGGAGAGGATCATGTTACATCTGAGAGGCATGTGGAGGCCTTCGAAAAATTTATTGATCAGTTTGAGATAGTTCATGAGGATGTTACCATGAGGTTTTTCTCCAAATCCTTGTTAGGAGATGTTGTTGTATGGTTTAAGGGTTTGGGAGCTGACTCCATTGGTTCCTGGATTGAATTATGTGATACTTTTTTAAAGTTTTGGGGTGAGAACAAGTCATTTGATCAATACCTACATGAGTTCACTACTTTGAGAAGGGGAAAAAATGAAGTTTTGTCTTCTTTTAATCGAAGGTTTTACAGCTTGTATTACAACCTGCCCCTAGAAATTAAACCTTCTAAGACTGCTGCCATGGTGTATTACATAATGTCTCAATATTCTGACCTTGTTTTGTATCTTAGGGAAAGCAAATCGACATCTTTATCACAATTATTTATGGATGTTGAGGAAGTGGAGGAGAACCTCCAAGCTTGTGGCAGGATTCAAAGTCAGCATCATGTTAGCTCTAAACATGAGGCAGATTTTATTTGTTGTCCCTATGAAGAAAAGATAGTGGATTATTTGGTCCTCAAAGCATGTATCTTTAACAACCTTTCCTCTGTGGAAGCCACTATCTCAAACATTAACCAAGAGAATCTTGTTGTTGACAAACACTTTGATAATGAATACCTTGTTGTTAGAGAGAATCCTGAAACAAGACATTTTGAATGTCAAGAGTCAAAGGTGTGTTATGGAAAACCTATTTTTGATGGGAATACCAGTGATGGTGATGAACAAAAATTTTATATGGTTTGTTTGGAACCTCTTGGCACTATTCTTGTATATGATGATTATGCTCTTGATCCTTGTAAATTCTATGGAGGTTTTGAAAGAGATTTTCATATAAATCTGATCTCTTATCCATCACCAACAAATGAACAGTCTTGTCTTAATAAAAACCATATGTATGAGCAACAGACTATCCCCACGGTATATGCATAAATGATCAACAATCAACCAACAGGTGGTTCTGAAGTTACGAAGAAGCTATTCAACCCACAGATCCCTATGTCTGTCATTCAAACAAGTGTTCCTATAGAAGACATCAAACAAACTGTCAGCATCTTTGAAACAATGAAGGTAACCTTTCATAAATTAATCAGGCATTGCTTTTAGTTTCATGACCCTGTTAATGAGTACATAGAGTTACACTTTTCAAATGCTTTGGAGCATGCAGACTTAATCTTTTTATCAACATGTCTAGGTGAGTATGGTTTCTTGGATGAATTTTTATCACTGTTGTTACATTTCAAACATCAATTGTTGATCAGTGACAGAGAGAAGGTTTCTTCAATTTTAAAAATGCTTGAATGGATTTTATGGAAGGAAACATTTACCTAACCAATTGTAGATCTGGTTAGAGTAGAGTAGGTTAGGAAATAAGCTCATTGCTCGAGCATTTCTTTTCTTCTAGTTTGCAACAGAAATATCAGTTAACTTGTGTGGATAAAGGCCAATTATGAAGGTATATATAGATTAGTTGCACAGGTATTGAGACTTTTCAAAGATTGGCTTCACAGGCTAGATGACTCCATAGCCCAACATATAAGGCGACTAGAACTACTAGATTCTTGGAGCCTCACAGGGAGGTCTCCATCCCAATTGGAGCCAAATGTTAGCACTCAATTTTTATGGAGATTTTAAGTGTGTTTATCATCCTTGTGCTAAAATGTTGAAATCTTTTTGCTCATTTTCCTTAGCTCATAAACTCCAATTTCCTTATTGAGTCATGAAGAGTCTTGATTCATGAATCTTTTTCTCCAAAACCTATGGCCTTTGTCTTTTTTACCTACAATACAAAAATGCAACAAATTGATAAACCCATATTCTATGCTTTGTATCTTCAAATATATTTTATATTTGAAAAATCTCACATTACTGAAGATATGAGGTAAATGATTTTTTAATGCCCTATGCCTAAGTTATGCCTAAACTACATATTGCTTAGAATTATTGCATATTGTCTAAGCATAGAKTTTTCTAAAACCCAAGACACATGCTCATTTCTTACACTAGCCACGCAATAAACCTACATGTCAACACAYAAGGCCCAAACTCAAAGCYGAGTTCATATKRTAAATCAATATTATCAATATTTCAACTCCCGAGTCATGTTCACATGTCAAAATACGAGGCAAACAACTAAKTCGACACCCAAATCCAAGGCATGGATGTACAGAGTGTAGTGCGCTGCCAAATTTCCTGGGCGCTGCGTTTTCCCCTGGGCACTGTAAATTTTCTTGGGGTTGTGTTTTCTYCCGGGAACTGTGTTTTCTCTTGGGCACTGCGTTTTCTCCTGGGAGCAGTGTAACGACGGGCACTGCACAGAGGGCTACTGAATTTTTTGGCAGGCGCTACGTAATTTCTGGCAGAGACGAAATTTGCGCAGAGATACACCATCTGTGAATTACTCCTTTAGAAAATTCAAGCAAGACCATATTCGTTTTGTCTTTTATCTTGGCCCGCGAGTAAGGATACATGACTTCTTCCACAAGAAAATAGAGTGTTCTTGATTCCTAAGTTATGCGTGCAGATAACAACGCTCTTGCAAATGATATGAGATCTATCTTGAAGATTTTGTGTATTTCATTAATGTATGCATTAACTAGTTCCTTGCAATGCTCATGATAGTCAATACCAGGTTCTTGGATGGTAGAATATGGAAACAAAGACAAGGATGCAACATTGTGCAGCATACTAAGGAAAGAAGTTTGGTCTGTACAAATACCATAACAGAATGAAGATTTCATTTTTGCAGTTTTGAAAAACACCAGAGTCTACATATAGGCATAGCACAGTGGCGCTACATAAAGGTGCTACCTAATATTTCACAGAGAATAAATACTGGCATACATATGCAGCAAGGGCAACAACTTTTTGGATGGATGATGATGGAGAAAATTGCAGTGCAACAACTGACATCATGAGGATAACCACATACTATTGAAAGACACATAACTAACAAGGAGTTGCGCAACAAAGGGGAATCAAATCAGTTTGAAAGTTGGTTGGATTAGTCACCAACATTTTCCTATTTTTTAGCATAGTTTGTTAGCCAAGTTGTTGGATGAAATAAACTCTTAGAGATTTTCAGGGGAAGGAGGCCAACTAGTACCTCCAGCTGTTGCCTCCCTTTTTGTTTTAAATAGATAGTTGAAATGCTTTAGTAAAGGTTCGAATGGTTGAGATGGGGCTCCCGAGTTGTAATCTTTTGACTGAGTTTTCTGTGTTCTGGTTATGTACAAGACCTGAGAATTTTTTATTAGCAGAAGTCGGCTTCTCTTCATTTTCTTATTTCTTCTTACTCTGAATGCTCATTAATGGAGGATCCTTATGAGATGTTATAGCTTTATTATAATGCATGTTTGATTATGATGCTACTGTAAATGTTTTCAGGGTTTGAAAGTTTGGTTTCAAGAGGATCTTGTGACTAATCTTTTTCTTCACCTAGATGCTAGAAGGCATGATGCTTATAGAAGACGTTTTTTATTCTTCTCATCAAATATTTCCTCTACCCAGATATATCCTTAAACAACTAACTTAAGCTAATCAAGACCTCATTTTCTTGTGCATGCTTGCCCAGATTTATGAGTTAAAACCTTATTATTCTGAGTCTTGTCCATTTGACCTTCTAAGAACTCATTTACATTTACAAATCTTTGATGTTACCAAGCTCACCTGATTATAGTCTAGGGTGACTTTTGGAGTGATAACAAGTATTATTTTGTTTTTTATGCTATATGTTTGTTGTTATGAGTACTTCTGTGGGAGTTGTGGCCATGGGAAGACAATCATTTTCTTCGAAGGAAAATGGGACCATAAACTTATCAGTCGGATGTACATTGCGATTCACCTTCTTGTCAAGTGAACATGGAGGTTTAGGAGTAGGTTTAATGGCGGTTTTAGTCGGAGATATGGTGGAGTGAGGAGTAGCAGGTTAGGAGATCTATTAGAGAGAGGAATAGTAGGATTTTTCAACAGTTTTTAGCTTTAGGATATCGATGATGGAAGTCGGTTTCCACAAAAAATTTTAGGGGCACACTAAATCTAGCACTTCCCAGACTGGTGCTCAGAGGTGGCTCGGTTTGGTAGCACATTCATTTAGTTGTCTTTCTTGTCCTATCACCCTTGGTCTAACTGGGGCCTCTAATCTTCTATCTATTAGTTAGTCTTTTTCTTCTCCACTGGAGTCTTTCAACTATTTTTAGTATTTTACAAGACAATTGCTCTTAATGGTGCAAATCACTCTGAAGTGATCGACCTGCTTCCATCGTACTCCAACTTAACTCCAAGTGTTATTTCAAATATCTTAAGTCTGTGGGACATGACATATTACCTACCGGGTTTGTTACCTGAACTCCTAGGTGGCAGGGGAACACTGGACAATGGAAGCTTCTAATGAAGCATGAGCTCAGCGCACTCATGGGTGCGGTTGATGAGGTGCTTTGGAAAAAAGCCAGTCTATTCATATCAATGGATGAGATATGTGGGGGTACCAACAATAAAAATCCATTTTCACCGTGCATTAAACTACCACCTGTGACAACGACGAAGTTTCCTATGCAACATAACTCATTCTCATAGCTTAACCACCACTTTATTCGAGCTCCTGCGAAAAACAAAGTTTGGTTCACAGGTCTGTTACCTAGTGAAAAGGTTGGTAGAAAGCCATCTAAGCATAGAGGTCATTTTATCGGTGTGTAGGCAGGGAATAATTCTTCATAGGCTAGAACAAACCCTACTGGGAAGTCGACACTGGTCCACCGGGGGGGAGTTTCTAGAGTGAGCGGGGATTTTCAAGACGCAGAGAAAAAGCGTGGAAAGAAAAAAAAATGAAGAGAAGGATGGTTATGGGAGTGGACATTGGGATTGAGGAGTCCTGCAAATTATAACTCTGCACCTTGGTAAGGAGACTATCATATCGCTCTTTGTGTAAACAATGTATCTCTATCTGGATGCAGAGTACATGGGTACCATTGCTGAAGTTTTCTCCAAAACTTCTATCATAGCCAAGAGGCTGGTTTGGCTTCATTTTAGGAACTCGTAAGACACACTCTTAGTCTTACAGAAGTTATGGATTTTTGAGGGTAGTATTTTGATTTTAAAATGATGGCGAGTTTGCTTTGACCCTATTTCAGAGTATTTTATTTTTCACCACCTTTGGGTACTCTTACTAGGACTACCACTCCAACTATGGAATGCAAAGGTGTTGGAGGATATTGGTAATGAAATGAGTCATTTCATCATGGTGGATGAACTTTCTCTAAATCTGTTTGATAAAAGAATGGAAAAGGTGTTGGTTGAAATTGATATATATGCATGACTCTTGGAGTCTCTTGAAATAGATTGGAGGGGTCTCATTCTGGAGCAGAGATTGAACTACTTGGGTATTCCGTTTTGGAGTACACTCTTCCAGAGAACTGGACATTTAAGAAAGGACTGTCAACACACTATGGGGATTCAGATTCAAAGGCTACCTTGTTCATGAAGTCAGAGGACCTTTATTCTCTAGGAGTGGACTCACAAGACGTTGTAGACTACACACCTACGACAATGGAGGCTAGTCCAGATCAACATAAAATTTCTTTTGTTGGTAAGATTAAACACTACTTTCCATCACTTTATTTTTCATTGTTGTCTTGGGAACGAGACCATTTGGATAGCACAATTTTTTTGGACTTGGTAACTTTGCATGTTTCCCTTACCGGGAAAGGTTTTGAGTCAGAACTAGTGGGTACAATGCTCTTAGAAGGTATGGATCAGATAACAAACGTACATTTACTTGTTCTTAAGCCAGTGACATATGAGGAACCCTCTTGTTCACCTCTTGAGTGAATTATCCTTTCTCCTGGGTTTAGAGAACCAGATTATGGTGACATATCGCTTGATAGGGTGCTTACAAATATGGTCCCCTCCTATAGAGAGGCCTCTAGTCCCATACCTCTACCGACTTATCTGGGGAGGGAAGTTACCCTCAGAGCTGAGACTAGTGGTGATCTTAGGGTGACAACCAATGAAGGGGAGGGAACTGGAAAATAGTATGCATAGTCAAGAGGTCTTGGGTATGAGTTCTCTCCTATAAAAAATAGGCATTCTTGTAAGAAGGACGGGACTAACTCTACTTTTTATACACAACATCTTACAACCAATACTAATCTTGGGGCACTTAGAGGCATGAACTCCCTAGCAAGGGCCAAATCATGATACTCCTCTCCTTAAATGTCATAGAGGTAGGAGGACCCCTTAAAACTACCTCCCTTAGTAGATTACTCTAAAAAACACTTTCATACATTATCTTCCTGTAAGAAACACTGGTAGCTAAGGAAAATGCTAGACTCTTCATGTATTCTGTAAGTCTTGAGTGGTTTATTTGTGCTATCAATTTAGAAGGGAAGTCTTGGGGAATTTTGGTGACATGGGATCCAATTTTTTTTTATTTAGTCCCCTTCTTAAGTTGCGGCGAAATTGTTTTGATAGGTACATGCAAAGAAGATAATAAATTGATCTCTCTTTTAAATGTCTATGGACCGTGTACAGATCGAAAGGTATTAAGGGAAAAGGTGGATGGTAGGGGATTGCTAGCTCATGGATATTTTATCATAGATGGGGATCTAAATTTTACGGTCAGTGCAGTTGAGGTTGGGGTGACTCAACTCTTTTGGACTCGTTGGTGGCTTATTTTAAAGATATATTCATAAAAAGTCATCTTGTTGACATTCTTCCAGCTAATGCGGTTCCTACATGGCACAATGGTAGGAATAGATGGGATGAAATAAAAAGTATACTTGACAAGGTTTATGTCTCAGAGGACCTCATTTGCACCACTGAGAGATACAGGTCCTGGGTATCTTATCCTTATGTTTCCAATCTTGCTCCAACCCTTCTAGAATCGGGTTTTAACATAAATATTGTTGCACATCCTTTTAAACTAAAACCATTATGGATGTGAGATGACACATTTGATTTGATAGTCCAGGAAGTGTGGAATGATCATCTATTCTCACAGGAAGTCGGGGCATAGAGGAGATTAGTTGGGAAGATAAAACAACTTAAGCTTTGGATTAAGACCCAGGCAAAAGAAAAAAGGCTACATGATCAATTAGCCTTTGAAAAGATTGAGGAGGATCTATATTTTCATTATAAGTAGAATTCAAAAGGATTGACAAGCATAGAGTTGGATCTTCGTCTAAATACTTTAGAGTTAGAGCGAAATAAACTTCTCTTAACAGAAGAGGAACTATGGCATAAGAGGAGTAGGGAAATATGGATCCAAAGCGATGATAAGAACACATAATTTTTTCATCGATTTGCAAGTCATAGACGAAACAACAAGAATATTTGGGAGATTCAGGATGAAAATGGTATGGTCCACACGGGTCAGGAGGCTCTAAAGAAAGAAGCTACCAAATTTTTCAACAGTTTCTTTGAGGAGATAGGGAAAAACACCATTGAGGATCAGGTAGCTACTATAAGTCTTTACCCTTGACTAGTCACAAGGAGGAAGTTATTTCTCTTGAAAACCCCTGCACCAGAGAATAAATTCTTGAGGTTTTAAAAGGATTTACAAAGGACAAGAGTCGAGGGCCTGATGGGTGGATGGTTGAATTTTTCATACAGTTCTTTGATTTGGTTGGGGAGGACTTGATGGAAGCAGTTGAAGAATCCAGAAAATATGGTGAGGTTATCAAATCTCTCAATTCGACTTTCATAGAATTAATTCTGAAAGTCAATAATACCACCTCCTTTGGTCATTTTAGACAGATCACACTGTGCAATTTGTGTTACAAAATTATCGCAAAACTCATAGCGATAAGGATCAGATCCATCCTCTCCTAATCATTATCTGTGGAACAACTGGGTTTCCTATAAGGAAGACAGATTCTAGACACAATCGTCACATATCATGAGTGTTTACATAGTATAAAGGTAAAAAAATTACAAGCTATGATTTTGAAGCTACATTTAAAAAAAAGCATATGACTGCATAAACTGGGATTTCTTATGTTTAACACTTTTACAATCTGGTTTTGGAATTCCCACTACCAAATAGCTTATGTGCTATGTGAACTTTGCTACATATGATATTCTGATAAATGGGGAGTCGACAAATTTCTTTCAGAGCGGCAGAGGCCTAAGACAGGGATGTCCACTTTCGCCCCTCTTGTTCATTCTAGTGATGGAAGGACTCGACCTATCTCTAAAAAAAGGCCAGACGAAAGGGAAGTTGAGCGAGATAAAGGTATCCATATTAATCAATATTCTCCACCTTCTCTTCATGAATGATGTCCTCATAATGACAAAGGCATCGATTGAAGAGTGGAAGGAGATTGAAAAAATACTTTGTGTTTTTTATGGTGCATCGGGTCTATTGATAAATCTTCAAATATCTACTTTCCACCTTATGGGGTTCAGCAGGAGGTTTTAGAATCCCTCAAGGAAATATACCATTACAACTTCATTGAACTTTCTAAAGGGTTCAAATACTTGGGATTCTTAAAACCTGATAACTATAAGGCAGAGGACTAGCATTGGCTCATTACAAAATTTGAAAAAAGGATAAACCATTGGTGCAATTGTTGGCTATCCCTAGGTGGAAATTATGTGCTCATAAAAGATGTTCTAGAGAGCCAACCTATCTATTGGATGGATTTGGAAAGTTTTCCGACTTCGGTACTCAACCAGATTACACAACTGGTCTTCTCCTTCCTTTGGTCAGGTAGTAAGTTAAAACAAAATTTTCACCTGTGCAGTTGAGAGACTATTGCAAGACACAAAAATTGTGGAGGTTGGGGATTGAGGAACATACCTCTGTTCTACATGGCGATGTAGACAAACACACTATGGATAGTCTTGATGAAGAATGTAATTTGGCACCGGGTCATTAAGGACAAATACCTCCCATATGGATCAGTGACTACATGGCTAAGATCAACAACTACTTATTCGACACAGGCTTCCCAGACCTAGAGAAATATTTTCAAATCACTTCATCTTGTGTTACACTGGTTATGTTGGAGTCTTGGATCTGGTCACTCTATTTTAATTGGTAAGGATATGATCCTGGGCCTGGGAAAAGATTCTATTTTTACATAAGAACTTGTTGCCTCACTTAATCAAAGAAATATCCATTACCTATATCAGACCAACAAAGATTTGCGACCGGGAACGATATGCTCTACCTGGTTAGAAAGTGATGAGTTGGGCCTAGATGGCGATCAAGAAATTGAATGGAACATTTTCAGAAGATCCCTGATTGGATCTGGTGTACAACTTACCGACATACTCGATGAGATGAAGTGGATTGGAGGAGACAACTTGGGCATTCTCACAGTAAAAACTATCTACTCTGCTATAGCCACAAAACTATGGAAATATACTATCGGAGGATGGAGGAAGAAACTGTGGCTTTGGGACTGTGTAGTAAAAATAAAAATCTTTGTGTGGCTCTCTGAAAAAAATGAAATTCTCACATGGAATAATATCCAACACAAAGGTTGGACTGGGCCTAGTTACTGCCATCTATGTAAAAGAAACCGAGAGTTTGTAAAACACGTGCTGGTAAACTGCCCATTTACTATTGAAGTCTAGGTTAGAATTAAAAAAGCTCTAAATCTCTCATATGGATGGCAAGGATTATCTGTGAATGAATGCTTTGAAAACTGGAATAACCAGAATTTTGTGTCCCACATTGCCCTCCTTTATCAACTGGTATGTTTGGTTAGAACTAAATAAGACCATCTTTGATTATGGGAACCCCTCTATCCAAAAGGTGGTTTGTCAAACTCTAGGCGTTGTTGGCAGCTCCACTAAAAAGGTGAAATCTCAACACTTTAGAACCACAAAGTCTATACCAAAAGATAATATAACAAACATGTGGTTTGATGGGGCTGCTCAACAAAATGGTCTTCAAAGTGGTGTTGGTGGTGTGTTAAAGATCAATGAACATTCAACATACAAATGGACTTTAAACTGTGGACAAGGTACAAATACCATGGCATAACTCATGAGGGTATGGGCTACACTAACACTAATATCACCGATTTAGAAGTTTTCGGTGACTCAAGAATACTCATAGATTGGCTAAAAAGGAAAGGAGCTTTGCAAGTAGTTTCACGGGACTGCTGGAAGGAAAGGATTACAGACCTCATCGAATCCTTCGACGCTCTCACTTTTTCCCACATCTACAGAGACAATAATAAAGAGGTGTATCGGTTATCAAAACATGGCCTACAAAAGAAACCAAGGAAGATAATATACACCATATGGGAAGATGGAAATGAAAACCCTACATTATTTCTAAATCTATATTAGTTGGTCACAGGGGAAGCCACCCTCGCATTTTGTATAGCTAATTCTCTTTTTGTGGTCATAGGCTGAGTATCTTTTATCTTTTAGTTATTTACTCACCTCGAGGTGACCATGTGGATGATGATTGTAAAAATGGGGTATATATGTACACATTATAGTAACTTGGTAGCGGGTTTAATTTTTCCTTATCCATACGATCATGTTTTTGTAATGTAATGACTATCTTGAGTACAGTTATATAATATAAATATAGCAAGAAATTTTCTGTGGAAAAGTTATGTGAATCGTTATATATATCGTTTCATACCTTGTTATATTAAGGTGTTAACTCATTATTATTATGATGGTTAGTTAGTGTTTTGTTACATATTATTATGATGGTTGGTTAGTGTTTTGTTACATATTATTGTTTTAGCATAACCATAAGTATTGTTTTATATATATATATATATATATATATATATATATATATATTTTGCTAGATTGTTGTAATATTATTATTTTGTTATTACATATTATATGTATTGTTTGTTATATTGCTTTGTTATATTATGATGGTTGTTTAGTGTTTTGTTACATATTATTGTTTTAGCATAACAAAACAAAAAAAAATAAAAAAAATAAAANATATATATATATATATATATATATATATATATATATATATATATATATATATATATATATATATATATATATATATTGTTAGATTGTTGTAATATTATTATTTTGTTATTACATATTATATGTATTGTTTGTTATATTTCTTTGTCACACATTGTTTTAAATTGTTATATTGTCATAACGTGTTTTGTTGTTTTGTTACGCATTATATCAATTAATTATAATGTTTATATTATATGTATTGTTTGTTATATTTCTTTGTCACACATTTTTTCAAATTGTTATATTGTCATAACGTGTTTTGTTGTTTTGTTACGCATTATATCAATTAATTATAATGTTATTGTTTCGTTATTAAATTTCTTTGTCTTATTGTTATTAGTTACTACTTTGTTATATGTAGGTTTTGTTATATATCGAATGTTATTATTATGTATTGTAATACAAACATGAATGCAATGTTAAAGGATCATTGTAGTAATAGTGAAACATAGTTAATTCCATATCAACATGTAATTCACTTTTTTTCTATTTTTCAATGTATTTCTTTCGAGGACTAATCTCTAAAATGTGTGTTTTATATTGCATTGTTTTAATTCGTTTTCTTCAATATATGTGGGTTTACTACATGAATATTATTAAAGGTTATAATTATTAATAAGATTTTTTTGCAAAGTTGTATGAACATTTTTGTGTGAAATATTACAACTCATAATATTTATAGCGTTAGTTATTCCACAACTTAGTGACGGTTTCCTTAGTGTCAATTTTCATTTTTCTTCTTTCATTTCACACTACAGAAGAAGCTACTATAGGAAGAATCATTGAAGGACCGAGGCATGCTAGTAAGATACACATGAGAAGTTGCATGAACATACATATATGACATATTGTAACACTGACTCCTTATAACACTTATTGTCTTACATCTCAATGACATATTCCTAACGTGAATTTCCTGCAGCTTGCCTTGCTTTAATTTCCTTGGTTTGTTTGGATTTCCTCCAATGTAGGATATATTAGAGATTTAGTCTTGCATTTCCTGTGCTTGCACCTGTAAGTTTGTGAACACCAAGAGAGATAATGGTACTCTAAACCCACACGATGATAAGATATACATGTCCAATAAATGTAGTTATGAATTACCCACGTCTCAATTTTGATAATGTGTTAACATCATTGTTGAGTGTGTATTGTGAATATTGTTATATACATAACCATTGTGAGATGGAGATAATTTCTAAGGGCTAATCCATAAACTAGGTATAAATTTCCAAGTTAATATGATAACATCTTCCTTCACTCTAGTACTGACATTATTGATAGTTTTAATGTAATAATAATAATGGTAATAATAATAATAATAATAATAATAATAATAATTAGTATTAGTATTATATTATTTTTTATTTTAAGTCAGAATAGGAAAATATAATATTAATTAAATGTTGTAACTAAACATTAACAACGTAATACAAAGTTATGCTTACATAGTTCTAGGCTTAGATCCAGGTAGCTTTTTGATTCTACAAAACGTATCTTAATACATATTACAAAAGTGATGTTCCATATTCTTCTACATATAGCCATCTTTACAAAAAAATCCTGATAAACTTAGTATTCTAAAAAACATAACTGTTAACGAAAGACATGCAAGATGTTGGCTTCATCTTGACCAACATCCAACAAAGGTGAGCATTATTGTTCATTATCCATTGGATCCTTTAATTGGTGTAGTGTCTCTTCCTCCTTTAGTTCATCTTGTACATAGTGTGCATGGTATTTGTTATTTGATGCAGATGATAGTGCATATTTTCGAAGATTTAGGGTCAGATTCTGTAGCATGCTACATTTGGCTTCCATGATATCTATCCTATGCCTCTTATGTACCGACATGTTCATGATGGTGGCATATAAAGACACATAGTGATGTTCATTTTCATGCATTTTAGTTGTGACTGAAAATAATGAAGTCTTATTGGATTGGATGTACTCCTCATGTCTCCTCAGGATTTGTCTAAACTCTATTATGTCCATATTCTCCATATATGCCAGATGAAGGCCTAAACTTGCTAAAAAAATTTCCTAATGGAAATAAATAGATTGGTTGCTAAAAACACACACATAACAAAGCTACAAATATCACTCTCAAACCGAGACCAAAAACTAGAAAAATCATACAACATTTACTAAAAACGTCAATCCAATAGAGAATAGCATTAAAGGTATGAAGAGCCCTTGTGACTATGCAACTGGGTTGATAGAGAGTGAGGATGATACCCTGTCGAACACTATGAACCAAAAAAAAGGCTACACGATTCACATTATCCAACACAATGCCAACAACACTAGTCCCTTTATCCTGAAAATACTCAACAAAAAATAACTAGAGCAGAAAACCACATAAAACAAAAACTTGGGAGTGACAAGGCTGAAAATATAGAGACACTTCCCTCTTCAGATGCCCATAAATTTCAAATTGAATTCCAATCTTTGAATATAAATACCAGAGGGCCAAAAGGATGAGGTACCAGGCCGAGATCAGAAATCTAAAAACCACGAACATCCTTACAAATTCATAATAAATTCCCACCTTAAACAAGAAATCACCAACATCCCGGATTGGTTTCCCAATTAAATGGACATATTGAATGACACGTATAATCCACCAGTAGGGGATGTGGCATATGGTGCACCCCCCATTTTTTTATGTAAATTTCACCTAAGTCTAGGGAAGTGGCCATTTTGGCCCACGAGTTTGCTTCTTGGTTGCGCTCATGTTTCACATGGTAGAAGGAAACTAATTGAAAAGAGTTGGCCTCTGTTAGAAAAATAGTACCGAAGAGCAATAAAATAAAACAAATGCGGAAACAAAACATAGAAGATACACAATACAAGAGAGATAGAGATTTACGTGGTTCACCCAGTGTGGGCTACGTCCACCAGAGAAATTGCCAGGTCCTTCCTTTATTATTATCCAACAAATGAAGGGATACAACCTATAGCAAACCCGATGTAACTTCCTCTTCTTTCTTTCACAGTCTCCTATCTCAGAATACAATGTTCGCCATCAACCATAGCCGCAATACATTTCCCTCATAAAAGAGGGTTTCCTTCTAGGGCTAAAAACCCTAACATAATTTCTACCGTTAGATTTGCGACCTTATAATGAACGGTCAAGATTTACAATGAAATTACAATATACATTTACAAGGCAATTTTTCCTTTGGGGGCTTCGCCCCTGAACCCCCATCA